>JAHREE010000076.1:6141384-6282131 GCA_033628505.1 Tringa tobata | reverse complement strand
GGCGCGGTGGGAGCCGTCTGCCGGGGGGCAGGGGGGGCTCGGCGCCAGCAAAGAGGCCACGCAGCCAAGTGTCCCGTCACCCACCCCCGTGGCCCTCGGTGGCCACATCATCCCTTGGGCTGGAAGGGCTCCAAGTCGCCGGGCGGCACCGGGGTGGGTGAGGAGGCTCGGTGGAAAAACTGGTGAAAACACGTTGGCTACAGAAAAGCCGCAGCCTGTCCCTTGGAGAAACGTACGGGCTCTTCTGTCGTGCCAAGCACTGTCCAAAGCGTTTCATAAAAAGTTAATTCCTAATAATTTAGACCCTCATTGAACTGGGTCAGGTATTAAAAGATTGTATTACGGCCTGCGAGAGTTTAGGTGTAAGCCAAAGGTATGTGAGGATTGTGATCAGATTGCTGTTTTAATACTCTTTTTTTCCTTCCGTTAGCTGCAATGAAAATAATCGAGTGAAGACACAGAAAAAAACACCAGGTTTTCAACAGTTGTCTAATAAATCGTTACCTACCCGGTTTATTTCTTAAGAAATTCCATATAGTCTTAGCCAGCCTAACGAATTGTAACATGCTGTAACATTTAACAACGTGAAGCACCACCCCAGTAGTAGAAGAAGAATGCCAATATGGTGCCATATCAGCAATATCGGATGAGTCCTGCTACACTCAGAGGACTGCCTCTGGCTGTATGAAGCATCTCCAAGAGCACGTTAGGATGACAATGGGACTGAAACATCTTGTATGTCTTAAGGAACTAGTAGGGTGCAATTCTGCCGTGCATAATTCATGGTTCTTTATCGCTCTCATGTTCCCCAAAACTGACAGCGGACCTAATCCTGCTCCCACATGGTAGATAATGGAAAGGCTCCAACAGTGCTCCATTTGCGAGCAGATGTGCCTGTATTTTAGGTGCCATTTTCAGGGGAGAAACTGAGCAAACAGAAGGAGGGTGACCAATCCAATCATCCTAAAAGAAACAGAAAGTCAAATAGAGGAGATACAGCAAATAGAGATAGGGGGAGCTCTGAAGATGTCTTCTGAGCATCCAGTCAATGTGCCTGCTTCTTTCCAATTAAATTACAAGGAACTGAGAGAAAGCATCAGTAGGATCCTGGCTACCTAGCTCTCTTCTCAGCTCTCTTCTCACCTTTTAAGATAAAAGGAGGTGGTCAATACCCTGACCTTTACCACAACCCCTCGGTGAACTCTTTCCTTTCTCAGTGCCCTCAGGCCCTCTCAGACTCAGGGAACTAAACCCGTAATTGCTTCCCCTTGGGGGCGGGCAGTGGCCGATTTAAGGCAGTGGTGGAAGAAGAGAAGGAAGGACAGATTATCTTCCAACTAGAAGGCTGGGAAAAGGTGTTTTGACAGTATCTGAGCAGTTACATAATTCATTCAAGAAAGGTCACTGCATCCAAGGCTGTTCCTCTTTCTGTACCCAGGTTTACCTGGATAGATTTTCTCATATAAAATCCACACATCTTCCCAAGAGCTGGGTCTGGAGCTAGAGTCATGGGGTGCCTTTCTGCCCCCGAGCCTCCCTGGCTGCACGGGCCCAGCTTTGACACAAGGCTTTTGCCTAAAACACTCCGCAGCTGTTTGGCCGATGTGCTCCCTGGCTTGATAAAGACTGTTAAGTTTAAACTTCCTCAAGCTGACCAGGGCACAGAACTGAGGTTTTCTCAGTACTTTTTTTCTTCTTTTTTCTTTACAAAAACATACATGCTGCTGTGGCGCGTAAAATGAAATTCCTGCTTCTGCAGCAGAGGTACTTGTTGCTTAGAGAATTCTCAAGCAAAACAGCCTGGGGCCTCATAAATTAGACAGTGATGAAAACAGGCAAGTGGATTGCACCACCAATGGCTTTGATATGTATCAAGAGGAGCTGTGTATAACGCCTGTCATACACTCACGGTACGTTTCTGTTCCTCCCTGTGCAATGCATGGGATGCTGCCGCCATCTTTCTTCTGAAGCCAAAAATATTTTTGTAGCAGAAGGGAGGAGTCTTTTTCTCAGGTCAGAAAACAGCCAGGGGATATTCCTGTGGGGTTCCAAACAGAGGCCTAGCTCTATCAATTATCAGATATTTCTTTTACTCCCAGTATCAAAAAATCCCAGATTTTTCCACTGATGTCGCGGTGCACAGAAAGATTTTGAGATAGAGCAGCAAGACTGACATGCGTTGGCAGAACTTTGTAAAAAAGCCTGCATTCTAATGTCTGTTGCTACAGCTCCCGAATTCACTTTAAAAAGCACTAAACCCACTAGAGAACAAAATAATACCTTTATAGTAAGGTGTCGTAGAACCCCATGTCAAAGTGTGAGAAGTTTGTATTATGGTCAGTTTTATGAGCAGATCACTAGATCTTCACTTTCTGGAGAACGTTCTTGTACATTGGCTAATCTGTATTCTAAGGGTTTGGGATAATTTAAAGCACCATGTGATTGCTGTATGAAGACCTACAGCAAATCATGGTTACTACATAAAAGGACATACTGATGTATAAGTGTGATGACCTAGGTAATTACAAATCTGTCAGCTGACTAAGATCCTGATAAAACAATGTAACAGTTGATGTGAGACTCAATTAGTAAAAATTAAAAGGAAAATAATATAATTAATGCTAATCAACTTAGAAAATCTTATCATGCTAACTTGGAAATCTGGTTGACAAACAGAATAGCACCAAATTACAGCTTTGATAAGGCATTTGACTTGGTACCATGCAATTTAAATCATATGAAATGAAAGTCATGCATACTAAATGTTTTCAAAACTTGTTAAATGACAGGTTTTAAGATGTTTACTAAAAAAGGAAACATTATTAAATGGATTCTTTGCGTGAGAGACCCACTTAGGCTAATTTTTTGCTTCTGCATTGATTTGCATTTCCAGTAGTGACCTGGGAAAAATGCAGTCATTACTCACGACATTTGCAGATGACAAAAACCTTGGGGGAGTAATAGGCTGATTTATAGTGATGGTGTCATATAGAGATAGACATGTTAATACTGGGTAGAACTGTAAAGCTGAGCCCTGGCATAGCTTATACTTTAAAGTACCCAATGGCAACACTACCCAGTTCCTGTGGCATCCGTCTCACCTCATTTCAGTCTTCTGAAAGTGCCTGGTCTAAACCAGTTTCATAGGTTCTTATTGATCATGGAGACAACTGGATACCCATCAGAGGGCACTCTAGCCCGGTGGTTCTAGACAGTTGTGCTGGGATGGGATAAATTGTCTTCTGGAAGATCAGTTTCTCCCACTGATTATGGAGAAAGCATACACAACAAATACATTTATAGTTACTGGATAAAGCAGTTTATTCTAGAAAGCATCGATGCAGAAAAAATTATGGGGGTGAATTATCAAGGAAGTCAATGGGCTGTAGCCCTCTCAGTTATCATTTGTTGGCTGGGAGATGCTCTAGTGTCATACAGTTTTCCCATGGAGCAGATGTCCTGTGTGTCCACCCCCTAGAACATTGGAAATATGGTGATTAAGTAGCAAACCCCAAGATCTTTGTGCATGATCACTGGGATCCTTGGATGTTTATTAAAGAGGGTAATATAAGAAAGACAAGGACAAAGTTATTATCAGTCTCTTGTGATAGGACAAGGGGTAATGGTTTTAAATTAAAAGAGGGAAGATTTAGGTTAGGTACAAAGAATAATGTTTTTTTATGCTGAGGGTAGTGAAACACTGGCAGAGGTTTCTGGCCCAGAGAGGTGGTAGATGCGCCATCCCTGGAAACATTCAAGGTCAGGTTGGACGAGGCTCTGAGCAGCCTGATCTAGTTGAAGATTTCCCCGCTCGCTGCAGCAGGGTTGGACTAGATGACCTTTAAACGTCCCATCCAACCCAAACTATTCTATAAGTCTATGATTCTATATCAATTAAAGTAGAGGCATTGTGCTTTCTTCTGTTATTATTAGATTGCTGCATCCAGTTCCTGTGGATGTAGTCTAAAAAAGGACCATGATAAAGTGAAAAACACTGAGGGGAAAACCGCAGGATTGGCTAGGGGTTGAGAAACATGCCATTCAGGGAAAAGCTTAAAAATCACGAGCCATTTAGCTTGTCAAGGAGAAAATCAGAGAGGTCGCAGCTACCTCCCGGAGGCAGGATATTGATTCTAGAAGGCTATTCTATCTAGTGGACAATGACATATCAAGGTGAAAGTTGGAGTTAGACAAATTAAGATTAGAAATAAAAGCCACACTTTTCAGTGTGGAAAGCCATGGAAGTATCAAAGTTGTGTATTCTTCTTCACTGAAAATTTAAACGGCAAGCTCTCATGTTTTCCTAAAACCTGTCAAGTAGTTTCAAGCTGTACTTAGGATCTTGCAGGGTCTATTGATCACTTCTAAAAGGCTTGTAAGGGTGACAGAGAAAAGCATGTTTATATGTACCATACTACAAGACACAGATGAAATTTCTAAGTGGTTCTGCAGTTTATTGGAAAATGACAACTAAAAAAAATGTACCTCCAGGGATTAATTTAGGGCAGCACTGTGATTTCTATTATATGGGAGGGCAGGCGAGCGATGGCAATGACCCCATCCCACAGTTTATAATCTGTGAATGATTTGAGAATTAGTGGAGGTGGATAGAGTAGGATGGAGAAACATCTCACAGCTGCTAAATATGCATCTTAAGTAAATGAATGTAACTACGATGGCAGACCAAAAGAATACAAGGAAAAGGTAAACCAAACCATTATGTGTTTGGAATTAGAAAATAAGGGAAGAGTCATGTGCTGCTAAGTTAATCACAATATCCCACAGGCACCAAGATACCAAGATGAGAAGTGCAGCACAGTGAACCAGGGCCCAGATTTACTCTCTGAGCTACAGGCAGCAGTTCAACAACATACAGAGAAAATCCCCGGTGAAACCGATCACGTCAAGCGTTGAGATTATCAAATGGAAGCCCAAGCACTGCTGCCCGGTATCACTACAAACTTGGCATTGATCCATGGGAACTCATGCTAAAACCCCCTGAACGTGAGATCTGGGCCACAGACCCGCAGCCGGTGCTGCTGTTCGTCCTCCTGCAGCAGCCAGCTGTGCCCGCTCGCTTCTCCGGCCCATTCCTGAGAACAGCTGCAGGCAGCTTGGACGTATCCAGCCTCTTGGTTTTCTCTCTTGTGTCTGCACTGCTACAGGATGCTGTGCCCTTCTCCCTTTCAGTGAACACCTGCTTCTCTTCCCAACTCTTAAATGGCTTTTTCTGGCTGAATGTAACTTTTGGCTATTTCTCCACTGCAAGTGTTAGAGACAAAGTGTGCACCACTGACACACACATAGGGAGGGAGAGAAAAAGGATGTCCTGAGATGAATGTGTTCATTTATTACGTTTTGAGAAACTGCTATATCATTCAGACTCTCCCACTGGAACCTGCTGACGGGGCCAATTGACATATAGTGTACATGCAATATTCAGAGTCACGCTTTCAAAAAATTAATATAAACCACAGTGAAAGAAGAAATGTTGCCCTCCTGAGGTTAAGTAAGATTTTTGCCCTCCCATCAATATCAGTAGAACAAGCATTTAGATTTAAATTCAGGTTTAAAAATGATGGGCTATGCTTTCTCATAAGTTTTTCTTAGTAACAAAATAATACCTTTAAAAAGATTACATTTCTTCTGTATCCCAATTCCCAGGTTCATACATTTAAAGGACAGAAGAGACCTTTCTGACACAATATAGTTTGACTTCTTGCATAAATAAGCAAAGTGTTTTGCTGTCTGACCTCCAGCTTTGATTTCTCAAGAGTTAGGAGGGTATCTTTTAGAAAAAAAGATCAAAACTTGATCTTAAAATAGGAAGAAACTCGATTTTACTGTATCTTGAGACAGAGAATCCCCCAACATAAGTGTTAAGTAATTCAAATGATTAATGACTATTTTGAAAGATACAGTTTTGTTGGGTTTTTTTTTCCCTCTGGATCTTGTACTGTGTACGAACAGTAACAGTTTATCAGATCCACTGCTTGATCTTTCGAAACATTTGGGTACAAATAATCTGAACATACTGTCAGGACTTTGCAAAACAGCTGTCCTCAAGCCACAGTATCTTCTACCTAATCACTCTTGTTATTTCTGTGATCAATTCCTTTGCACTTGTCAAAATGAGGTCAGATTTTATTTGTCTTGGATATATCATATTTGAGTTAAAAAACTGTCACCTAGTATTTTAGAGAAATTCTAGGAATGTTTTGTTACTGGTAGCCTGAGATCTCTTGGATCAGAGGTTTCAGACTGAAATTTCTCATGATAATTCGTGGTTCCTCCCTGTATATTGTAGAGATTACTTAAGAAATAAAGTATCCAGTTTTAGTAAGGCAGAGAACAGTATGGTGTAGGTTCCACTGTGTGTTATCCCACCCAGATAATCCCTCTATTCTGTGTTCTCTCCTCTGCGACAGGAAGCATTTTCCTTCTCTTGACTTGAGCATTTTTCCTTCTCCAGCGCATTTTCATTATGGAAACACTCTCAAATTCTGTAAGTTATTGTCTTGTAAACAACTTAGAGCATACCATCTGAGGAATGTTGTAGAAACTGAAATGTCCCCCGATGCTGAACCCTCAAAGTCTTGTGTCTTGGCACCAGAAAGATGACACGTGATCTTGTCATCTACTGCTTGCAGTTTGTGCTCAGTTGAGAATATATTTAAGAGATCAGATGTCTCCCTTTGTGGATTAAAGATTCCCCCTCAATTTCCCAAAAGTCGAAGTTCTGAGCAGCCATCAGACACGTGTCCTATACAACGTCCTCTCTCCTCAGCCGCCTAGATGGTGAGAAATTTATTGTAATATTTTCAGGATTTTATAAGGACTGAAGCTTCTAGTAAAATCTTTCCTTGTCCTCCAGAGTTACATTCTCCTGAGTTACAGCTTGCCTTTCATCCTTTGTTTGCAATTTCACAGAACACCACTTACTCATCATGTCAACAGTGTTTCAAAACCACTGAGCCATGACTCTGCACTTTTTTTTTCTTTCCTACATTGGTAATTTCATTCCTCTGAGGTCTGGGTGCACATGTGCAATGGAGATTCTTACTAAATCTGATTGTCCAAAAACCTCAGCTTCATTTTTTTCTGTTCTTCTTTCCCACTCAAGAGTTTTTCCACACCATTTTACTAATAGGGAAATTTCTGACTTGCAATAAGAAATGTACAATGCACAATGAAGAATCACTTTTACATTGCTGACAATGTTAGTACATTGTCAGCAATGTAAAAGTGATGATACCCCATCATTGTGGATACTCCACCAATGCTGGAGTATCCACAATGATGGGGTATTCTCTGGACAACATGTTCCAGTGTTTTACCACCCTTGTCATACCTATGTTCTTCCTTATATCCAATCCAAACCTACCTTCTTTTCAGTTTAAAACCATTGCCCCTTGTCCTGTCACTACTGGCCCTGATGAAAAGACTCTCTATATAATGAAAGGCCACAACAGGTCTCCCTGGAGCCTTCTCTTCTCCAGCCTGAAAAATCCCAACTCTCTCAGCCTGTCTTCATAGGAGAGGTGCTCTATTCCTCTGATCATTTTTGTGGCCCTCCTCTGGACCTATTCCAACGGGTCCAAGTCTTTCCTGTGCTGAGGGCTCCAGAGCTGAACGCAGAGCTCCAGAGCAGAGTAGAGGGATGCAATCAGTTCCCTCACCCTGCTGACCACACTTCTTTTGATGCAGCCCAGGATAAGGTTGGCTTTCTGACCTGCAACTGCACATTGCCAGCTCATATCCAAATTTTTCATCCACCAGTATCCCCAAGTCCTTCTCAGTAGGGCTGCTCTCAATCCATTCATCCCTCCAGTCCATGCTGATACTGGGTATTGCCCTGACCAAGGTGCAGCACCATACACTCAGCCTTATATATCTTAAAATGAACTCTGTGCTTACACTTCATTTTTTTCAGGGAAGGTAATTTTATATCATACCAAAAATAGAACCCATCTAAAACAGAGTACAATATATAAGCAACCAGATTTTCAAATGGAGTTGATTTGGAAGTATTGCAGAAAGCACATTAAGCATATTTTAATTTGTTTCTTTTAAATATATGTGTTTTTTAAATCTGCTTGTTAAAAAAAAAATCTTTTCAATCTGCTTTAGTTGGCAATGCATGAGAGTCCTCAGCTTCTCTTAGGAGCAGCAGTGAAAATGATTTATCTCTGGTTCCAAATTAGTGGGAATACATTCAGGCTGCCCAACTCTTTTTTCTGATCACGTTGTCATACAGAGGAGTTGAGTTCACAGTTTTATGAACACAACACATTAACATAAACTAGTTAACCACCTGGCATTGGTTAAGCAGAATTTATGCTGATACTGTGCTAATGACCTTCCACTATCATTAGACTAAATCAGTCTCCCGGGGGAGAACCCAACAAAGCATACTAATTCAATGCATTCCTAAGAAGTAGCATGTACAGTAAAATATGTTTTGTCATTTATCTACCTCCATTTTCATTCAGAAGTACTTTCTAAATTAAATACTGAGGCCTCTCCAGTGGCCTGTGGAACGGTAGAACGAGATAAAAACATGAACTGAAAAAAGACAAACAAAAGAAAGATTTGTGCACACCTACAGTCATTGTGGACATTTTAAACTATTGATGTAATGTATTAACAAATGTAGGAGCAATCTGCTCTAAGTGTAGACTTAGAAAAAAAAAAATTAGAAGGCTAACTCTGATGTAGACACCATAGGCTCCCTTTACAGTTTGTGAGAGAAACAGGTGCCACCCCAGAATGCTTAATCTGCTTAACAGAATGTTTAACATGCCATTTTCATAATTATCTTAGGAAGTGTCAAGTTCACCTTGCCCTCCCCCCTTCCAATGTCTTTCTTATTCCCCAGCAACTGTAAGACAGCTATGGGTGATTAGCGCAGACTTCACAGAATCATGGAATTGTCAGAGTTGGAAGGGACCTCTAGAGATCATCTAGTCCAACTCCCCTGCTAAAGGAGGATTGCCCAGAGCACATCACTCAGGACTGCATCCAGGCGGGTCTTGAAAATCTCCAGAGAAGGGGACTCCACCACCTCCCTGGGCAGCCTGTTCCAGGGCTCTGGCACCCTCACTGTAAAGAAGTTTTTCCTTGTATTTGAATGGAACTTCCCATGTTCCAGCTTGTGTCTGTTGCCCCTCGTCCTATTGCTGGAAACCACTGAAAAGAGTCTGGCTCCATCCTCCTTCAACCCACACTTTAGGAACTTGTAAATGTAGATAAGGTCTCCCCTCAGGCTTCTCTTCTCCAGGCTAAAGAGCTCCAGCTCTCTCAGCCTTCCCTCATGAGAGAGGTGCTCCAGTCCCTTAATCATCTTAGTTGCCCTACATTGGACTCTCTCCAATAGTTCCCTGTCTCTCTTGAACTGGGGAGCCCAGAACTGGACACCGTATTCCAGTTGTGGCCTCACCAGTGCAAAGTAGAGGGGGAGAATGACCTCCCTTGACCTTCCCTATGCAGCCCAGTATTCCATTGGCCTTCTTGGCCAGAAGGGCACATTGCTGGCTCACTTCAATGTCTAACTTAAGGAAGCATAAGTTGGGACAGACAAATTTCAGCCTGAACAATCACAGAAACCAAGAGTTACAAAATTTCAGAAATAAAATGCTTTTTGAATCTTAATTCAGCCTCCTTTTACATATGTAGGACGTATGCTTTAATTATTAGATGTGAAAACTACTTTTTTCAGAGGATTCAGTACACATAATGGAGGAGACGAACTATGATTTTACAGTACAAAGGGAGATAGTCTGTAGAACCTTTACTTCATTTGTTACAGAGTTGAAAGTTACAGAGTGAGTGTGGCAGGAGGTGAATGGAAAAGAAACTGGAATCCCTAAGGCAGTTGAGTGCTGTGGAAGGGTTTCTGCACCCGCCTGTTAGTGGATGTTGCTACACGGCTGACGTAAACCAGATTTCTCACAGCTGGTCTCTAGTGCTGTGTTTCTCGTTTTCTGCATGCCCAGCTGGAGACAGTGGGGTCTGACTTGAAGAAGTGCAGAGCACGCATAACTGTATTTGAAGTTAACAGAAGTTGTTTCTTGAATATGTGTAGTACTATATAATGCCAAGCATTATAAATCTTAGTATCTACAACTAGTGGAAACTATTTACCTTAATCTTTCTCTGCACCCCAATCCCATGTGAGAAAGAGGATGATGATGTACTTCACTATACACTGTAGCACCCAAATTAAATGCCTCCTATATATTCTGCCAAATATAATCCTGCATCTAACCATAGATAGATCTGTAACATAGGCAAAAATGGCAGGTTTTGAGCAGGGTTCATGTGGTTTAGATGTCTATCTAAGAATAAGGTGAGATGCACTTTGGAAGTACCTAAGTATCTGTTTCTTTTTTCAGTGACACTAAGGGAAGTCCAAAGTGACTATTTCAGGTGTAGCCATCAGGGCTGCAGATATGTGAAGGCAGGACAGGTGAATCTTGCCTTCTGTGATGTCCTCCATTCTGGGCACTGAATGAGGCAGAGACTCTATAAGAAAAAATAGTCTCTGATCATGTTATTTGTTAGTTGGCTTTGTAATAGACATGCACAAGGGACCAAATTAAGGTTGCACAGAATGCCTTTTGAAAGCTTGGCATGGCAATCTTAATAGCAGTGTAATAGTTATTCTCTGGGAATGAAAAGACATCAGCCTGAGGCAGACACTTGGCATGTTTCATTTCAGTTCAAAGAGTTAAAGTTTGAAAAGGGATTCTTATAGTAGGAAAGAAGGGCAAATTAATAATAGGTGGGTTTACCAGCTCTCCCTGAGAAACTTCCAGATTTTCTCAGTTCTGTGGCAGGCAACAGAGCTTGCATGGCAGCCCTGTAAGCCTGTGAATGTCTCAGCTCTAGTTCTTTGTTCAGCATTCCTCTGGAGTTAGTAAGGACCTTGCATTTTCAATAGTTTTTACCATCAGAGCCTTTCTCTGGAAGCTAGCTAGGTGTTTGTTAACATTCATGCTGTGGATGAGATAGGGAAAACATTAGTTAAAATTACTTGTCCATTGTCACATCCCACAAAATTATCAGGTAACAAATGGCAGCCAAGTTCATGTTTAAATCAGTAGGTTAAAATGTCTAATACAATTTTCTCTCTGGTTCTTTCTGGCAAAGCTGCACTGTTCCATTGCATGTAGGGCAATGACTTTGCATGCTGATGTTACAGGGTTGTGTAAAAGGAAAAGGACCTTGACTAAGCACTTAAAACTGTTTTTGCAATATTGTCACTTAAAACATCTTGGGGATTGCAGTGCTTGGCAGGAGGTTGTTGTGCCACTTGATTCAGAGTTCCTCAGACACAGTTTACGTCAAACTTGGGAAGTATCTTTCGGGTGTCCTCCATCTGTAAGTCTTAGGGATATTGTATGAGCAATAAGAAGTCTTCCAGTCTCACCAAACAGCATTAGTGACCATTGCCTTTCCTTCCTAGCTTCCTTTCATCTGCTCTTTGCTTGCTCAGAAGCTGCCCTGGATGGTGGAAGTCAGAAGGATCAGGCATTAGAGGCTCTGCTGTAGGCTCACACCGGCTGTATCACAATGGAAACTTTCATTAAGCAGGGGTAGATCATGTGAGCTTCGTATTAGCCATTATGAACCCACTGAACAGTGTGTGAGAATTTGGTGACCTTCCTAGGCAGAGCATTAGCATCTAACATATTGAAAATGGGCTCTGGAGTCATGAATTCTAAGCCTGAGTTGATTTAGTTTACTGCAGGACACCAGAAAACCGATTTAGACCTGTATTTACCAAAATTGCCTACTGATTTTGGAAACCTGATTTTCAGAAGAGTGCATCATCTGCAGCCACAGTAGATATCCAGGCATTACAATTGTATGTCTATTGCAGCTGCAAATTTACTTGGGAAGGGAGAGGAGAAATGGACCATGAACCTTTTAGTTATTCCATTAACACTGACCAATTCAGCATATGATTAGACATATTTGCATTACTGCCGTTCCCCACCCTCAGTTTAAATAAGGACTGTGGTCCTTATTTTACATATATTTTTTTATGTATATTATAAGTAATTAAATAAGTATATATTGATATATATTATAAGTAAATAATACTCACTGCATTAGATGTTGGTGCAAATCTGACACCAAGCAAAAACTCCAATAAGGAAACCTACAAATATTTACCTATGAAAGAAATAACCTTGCTTAAAACTTCAGGACTACAGAATCCGCTGCTCTGGTCTTCAGTCAGTTCTCAAAGTAAACTAATCTGGAACAAAATCAGCCAAGTCACTGAGATCTGAAAAGAACAATTTTTAGAGGGCAAAACATTCAGGCTCTTTCTTAGATAAAAAGAGGTAAAAGAGGTTTACTGCAGATTTTATGAAAATATTCAAACAACGCTCTCTGATCAAATCTCACAGTTTTAACAGAGAAGGAATTTATTTAAGTAATTGAAAACAGTGGCGTTCATTTATGTAAGATTCTGTATTGGAAGTTATGTGCTTATCTTGACTGTATTCTTACAGCTGACACTTTTACCTATCCACACAGCACTGCTTATTTACTGTTTGTTAGAGTTATTTGCTGAACCACCTGCACACACACACACTGTCTTCTCACACATTTGCAGAAGAGAGACCCTATTTTATGTTCATCATTAGATCTTGTCAGTGATGAAAAGGAACTCAGTTGCAGTAAACAAGCCCTGTGAGTGTGAGGCAGGTAGGCAATCTTATGATTTACTGTCTAACCATTTTTGTATCATATTTTCTTAGTGTNAGAGAGACCCTATTTTATGTTCATCATTAGATCTTGTCAGTGATGAAAAGGAACTCAGTTGCAGTAAACAAGCCCTGTGAGTGTGAGGCAGGTAGGCAATCTTATGATTTACTGTCTAACCATTTTTGTATCATATTTTCTTAGTGTCTTCATAAAAAAAATACGGACAATGAATCTCTGCAGAAGGAGTAATAATGCATTCTTCTAAATTCTGTTGCAGAAGGCAAAGAAGAGAAAGCAAATGACGTGTAAGGGACAATTTCTGTTTGCCTGACAATTCCCTTCTAAGTCTGTTACGCTTTCAATAGTGTAAACAGAGATTGAGATGAAAAATGAGAAACATTGCTCTTATACTAGATATTTGAGAAGCACAACGAAAAAATTGAATTCAAGGAAGATGTATTTTCTTAGCTTGGAATTCACTCCATAATTGCAGTCAAAGGAGCTATGGTTTAAAGAACTGAATCAGGAACATTAGTTTGTTTTTCATAGAAGTCGAACGGCAGATGATTATAATGGCTTTACTTCCTGTCAATTGGTTTGTATTTCCAGATAGTCTCAATGCGATTGCCAGCCATCAGGCGTCGTCCAAGTAAGTAATTATTAGCTGTAGCCCAAGTAACCCATTATTAACATGTGTTGAACTACCATGCGCAGCATTTACAGGTTACTTTACCTTCATCACGAGTTTTAAGATAGACAAGGTGATCATTTTTCCCTTCCAGAGGGAGTGATGAAAATGGCCTTTTGGGCTTATTTACAACCAGCAGTAGTTTATTTCTATTTTTTTGTTCGTCTCCATTAAACATTATTCATTTTAAAAATGGAAATCCACCATGTTAGAGATGCCTGGTTTGGTAAGAATATCTCACGGTTTGAGTAGATTAAGCTTTTTGGAGCTTACACCAATTTGTATCTTTTCTGGAGCACAGAACCTCAAGTGACAGTCTACCTGGTTGCAGGATGAGGTGTCTCAATATGATCCACACCCACTGAATTATTGTCTTAGGTACAGTCTATAATCAGGAATTTGAGACCCTGTGCAGGTCATACAGAGGTATGAAACAAAGTTAGTGAGATCACAATACATTTGTGCCTTCCTTTGATTTTTAATTAGCGTTTCCTTCATTTTCCTTCTACCTCCCCAGATTCACATTTTCTTCCTTTTTTTAGTAGCTATTCTCAATCTTTGTTATCTGTATTTTAGGCTTTCTGAAAGCAAGTATATCGGCCTATGCTGTAGTAATCTTCCTTAATTGATTTGGGATGTCTGCCAGTCTCTTCTATTATTCTGTGCTGATATCTTTATGTGACTGGCTTTTATCCAAATGCTGTCATCTTTTGCGTTCTCTTTATCCCTTTGCTCTTTTTGTGCCAAAAGATGGTATTCCTAGCCTTTGAGTGTTTCCCCTTCATCCCTAACGTTTACCATCTAAAAGGTACAAAGGGCAAACTTCCCAAATATTGAGATCACCGTGCTTGGCCTTTCTGATATTTTCTCCAGTCTATTTGGTTAAGGCAGTTGTTGCATGGCATTCATCTACTTAATAAGATGACATTTAAAGGTTTGATTCATTTTATTCCCATTTAGTTCTTTGGTGAACTTATTTTTAGTGCTTTAATTTTTTCTTGGTATTTTACGTGTATTTTCCACTTTATATTTGATACATTAAAGAAAAGGATGTGATTCAGAATCAGAACACTGTGTCATCATCATGTTCCCATAATGCTTTCTCATGAAGCTTTTTGATTTCTGTAAAACATGTTGTAAAAGAGATGAAATTATAATGAGCTTTAATGTAATTGAAGAGCAACTTGGTTTTATATTGGGGATTGTTATGTTTTCATCTTCATTATACGGCTTATAATGTATATCACTTCTTTTAGATTAAAGGAAAAAAAGCTATCCCTAGAAAATGGAAGATTCCTGTGTTGTGGATATATTTGATTGCCTTTTGTGGTGGGTTGACCCTGGCTGGATGCCAGGTGCCCACCAAAGCAGCTCTATCACTCCCTTCCTCAGCTGGACAGGGGAGAGAAAATACAACGAAAGACTCACAGGTTGGGATAAGGACAGGGAGATCACTCACCAACTCCCATCACAAGCAAAACCAGACTCGACTTGGGGAAAAATTAATTTAATTTATTGGTAGGGTAGGGTAGGGTAGGGTAATGATAAAATAAAACCAAATTTTAAAACACCTTTCCCCTACCCTTCCCTTCTTCCCAGGCTCAACTTCACTTCTGATTTTCTCTGCCTCCTCCCCCCCGAGCAGTGCAGGGGGATGGGGAATGGGGATTGTGGTCAGTTCATCACACGTTGTCTCTGCCACTCCTCTTCCTCATGGGGAGGACTCCTCACACTCTTCCCTTGCTCCAGCGTGAGGTCCCTCCCGTGGGAGACAGTTCTCCACAAACTGGAGATCACACTGAAAGAGGGGAGATTTAGATTAGATATTAGGAAGAAATTCTTTACTTGTAAGGTGCAGAGACACTGGAACAGATTTCCCAAGGAAATTGTGAAAGCCCCATCCCTGGAAGTGTTCGAAGCCAGGTTGGATGGGGCTTTGAGCAATCTGGTCTAGTGGGAGGTGCCCCTGCCCATGGCAGGGGGTTGGAACTAGATATCTTTAAGCTCCCTTCCAACCTAAACCATACTATGACACTCGGTTTCTAACTTCTCCAATGCGAGTCCTTTCACAGGCTCAGTTATTCACAAATTGCTCCAGTGTGTGTACTTCCCACAGCATGCAGTCCTTCAGGAACAGACTGCTCCAGCATGGGTCCCTTCCATGGGTCCCTTCCATGGGTCCACAGGTCTTGCCCGTAGCTTTCTCCAGCGCAGCCTTCCCATGGGATCACAGCCTTCTGCACATCCACCTGCTCTGGTGGGAAGTCCTCCATGGGCTGCAGGTGGATCTCTGCTGCACCATGGGCTGCAGGGAGACATCCTGCCTCACCAGGGTGTTTTCCATGGGCTGCTGGGGAATCTGCACTCTGGTGTCTGGAGCACCTCTTCCCTCTCCTTGTTCACTGACCTTGGTGTCTGCAGAGTTGTGTCTTTCACATATTCTCACTCCTCTCTTCAGCTGCAGTTGCCATTTCCCAGCAACTTTTTCCCCTTCTTAGCTGTGTTATACCAGAGGTGCTACCACTGTCACTGATGGCCTCAGGCCTTGGCCAGCAGTGGGTCTGTCTTGGAGCTGGGTGGCATTGGCTCTATTGGACATGGGGGAAGCTTCTTGAAGCTTCTGTCAGAAGCCATCCAAGTAGCTCCCCCATGCTAACTCAATACACTTTTACACGGTCCAGCTCTTTCTTCATAAGCCATCTGCTGCAAAATGAGCTCTGCTCTAAAAAACATAGAGGAAAAGTAGTTCTTTGGTATCTTGCTATAAATTATCAGCAGTGATCTACAGAGGAAGAAATATATAATTGAATTTAATTACGGAGCAAGACAAAATCATGTATAGCCTATTTCCTCAATACATTTTTTGTTAGTATTTAATCCAAATCCCAACCAAACCAAAGGGATTTTTTTTTCTCATTTCAGTGGGCTGTCAATCAGGCCATTAATCCTTGAATAATAGAGCAACCATATTCATCACAGTGCATTACCATTCCCTTAGCCAAAAATGTGTGGCTAATTCACAGTCAGTAGAACTAATGTGATTAGTAATAGGCCCCTATGTCAGGATAACATTGATAAATTAAGTATTTTATAAAGAACAGTGTTTTTGTGGATTTATTATCTGATCAGTTAGACACCTATCACCAGTTTAATGATGACCTTGTAGCCATCCTCTTCTTGTCTTCAGTTCATGAAATCATCATTTTTTTATTACTCTTAGACATAATCTTTTTGCAGATGGAAAAGCTTTCATGGATGAACCCAGCTGGACCCTAGTTGTCCAAGTGAATGGAAAAAGACAGTTTATTATATTCTTCTTGTAATCAAAATTATGATTTTGGTGTCTATGTTTTTAGAGTTGTAAGTACTGGAGAACATGCATATAGAAGTTGGAGATCTGATTCTACCAAATATGACACCATCTGGACACATTTCAGAAGTACTAGATTTCCTCTGGGATCATTATGCGAATATTTATATTTACAGATAACACATTGTAGCTATCTATAGTTATTTTTATTAGTACTAAAAATAATTAAGAATTTTCGTGCCTTTAGTATATTTTATGTAATATACTACATGGAACTGATGCAATTACAGTTATATATACTTATAGTCCCCATATAAAATACTATCTGAGCCATTTTCAAAATATGTTCATGTCCGTAATACATCTCTTAGGCATTATTAATTATAATCTGCCATCATTTTACAGAAGGAGAACTGGAAAACATAGGCTCTGTGTATACTGTTTTTTGAAAGCAGATTCACCAATTGACCATGTTATTCACCTCAAGGAGTGATGCAAGGGCCAGGTTTAGGGTAAGCCAGCTGCTGCACACAGTTGGAAAATCTCTAGTACCTTCTGCATGGTGAAGTGCATCCAAAGGCACCTCTACCTGCAGTGACAGCAGATCCACCCCAGCCGCATGTGTCTGGCCATTTTCATATTTCTTGCCAGCCTTCACAGTGACATCAGAGGACTAATATCATGCACGCAAGAGAGCCCCAGATTCTTCTTAGAAGGAACTGATTTACCATTTACAAGGGAAGGTGGGATTTTTAGTCAGTCCTAATTCTGGTTGCTTGCAAGGACGAGGTAGATACCTGGAACCAGGTCTCCGGAGTATACCAGCATGTGACATTGCTGTGGCCAGGCAGCTCAGGTTCAGTATAGATGCCGTCACTGAGACTAGGTAACTTGCTGTGTGTCACACAGGGAGTATGTGATTAAGTAGAGAATTAAAGTCTCTGTTTCCATATCCCACAGTAATACTGTAGCTATTGGGCCTTCTAGCCTATAACTGGCAAGTTATACTTGCCAGTCACAAGGCACTGTGTGTTTTTGAAAAGTTATATAAACAATATCTAGCTGGTGTTCACAAAATTCTTAGAAGGGAGATGATTATCCTGTGTACACAGGTATTAGTTCTGAACCCAAAAGCTGCAGTGTTTAACTAATGCTGATTGGAGATTTGAAATTTCTTTTCAACTTGTAATTCAGGACATAGCATCGCAGAAGATCAAATCTTTGCAAGGTCTATATCCAAATGACTGAGTAGGCTATTTTGCCATCTTGTCCTATAATTAACTATAGCAAGTAGTAATTAACAAGGGTGCTTTAAATCCTTGATTTAATGTTCTTTTAAAATAGATACAAGGTAAATGGAACCCTGGACAATCTGTCTGGCTTTCTCTTCTCCAGCATTTCAAAGGCACCTAGAAACTTGGCTTCTAAGTACTACTAAGCAGATTTAGACCCAAAGGGCATGAGATACATAAAAATTAGTCTGGCTGTAAGAGAAAATGGAAAGGGCAGATTGGCAGCATTACATCAGAGACGACAGTCTGTTCAGCATAAGAGAAGAATAGAATATGATACCAAGTTGGACTATCTCTTAAAACTCTTCGAATTCAGGTGACGTTAGTAAGCTACTTTCTATCGCATCCTTGTAGCATTACTATTTACAGGAGAAGAATATAATGCTCTTGCGTATAATGTATTCTGTCTCCAACTTGTAGATGCCTAGTCTAATGCTCTGGGGAGAATTTTCAGAGTTTGACTCCAAATTCACAGGACTTTCAGAAATGCCCAAGCAGGCATAGCTGCAGACATGTGAACAATAGAGCTGATATTAAAAAAAGTAGATAGGAAAGCGAACTACCAGTATAACTCATTGCCACAAAATGTACTGAATCTAAGCATTCAGGTGCAAGCAGAAAGCACTGGATGACTCATAAGTAATAAGAATACCCAAGCTTAAAACAGAATTTAAACCAAACCCAAACTAAAAGAACAATTAGTTGGAATTATTCAGGGTATATTCTGGCAGAATGATGGGAATAAGAGAATATCACTGTGTTAAATTGTTTCAAGGCTATAGGAGAAGAGTGAGGCAGTATGATCAGGAGATGCTGCTCATTTTGTAAGTGAGGGGTAAAGACTACTGTGGGGTGAAATAAATTTTTCACACTTGCCTAGCAGCATGTATTATAACTACAGCCTTTTATCTGCTATGCCTGGAGCTTTAGACAAAATCTAATCCTAATCATAGTGTGATTCTTTTCTGTGGTAATTTCTAGTATGCATAACTGTGAAATACTCTGTCAAAACTATTCTTAACTCTCTTTTGACTGATTGGGAAATATGAAGCAATATGAAATTAATTACATAATGGGAAATGGTGCCTAATAGTCTAGTAATCATACTGGAAGTTATGAAATATGTGGTGTGTTCCAGTGAATTGATACCTGGTTTGGGGACTTTGGGGTTAACATTTACTTCTGCCCTTATTTGTGTCTGAATTGAGCAAATACTGAAACAGTTTGATTTGGAGCAAAGAATATTAAATATATTGGCATGCTTCCATATACAGAAGAAAAGCCATTAATAAATACCAAAGTGGGAAATTCTCTCATCGTGACAATTTCTTAAAATTATGACCTATTGTTTTCTTGACTGATAAGTCACAGAGCAGCAGCACGATCCACCAGGAAGTCATCAAAGTTTAATGTGAAGAAGTATCATCTCAAGGTTTTCCCACTAGCACAGAAAAAGGCTGTCTTTGCAAGCTCTGTAAGACCCACTAAGCATAACTGTTCTTTCTTTCACACAACGTAACTTCTACAGTATTTTCCATTAAGAAATTTGCTGTGCACTTAGTTTTCTTTTCAAGATTCAAAAGGGTGATGAATTTGGCTCTCTTTTGGGCCAAAGATGGTTGATTTAGTTCATGAATCAATTCACCTGCTATTAGTACGCAAAACTGAAGAGAAAGTTCTTTGAATATAGGGTAGGTGTCCAAAAATTAGGGCAAAAGGACTGCAGAAGATCAGTTAGACCAAATTCCTGCCCTTAAACGGGATAAAAAACTTACTGGTTGGAACCAGTCTTTTGGAAAATATTTCTGTTTAGAAGTAGCTCAGATTTAGTTATCAAATGGGATGTATAATGAAAAGTAGAACAATGTAAGAAATTCAAAATTAATTGCTCCTCATGAAGTAGAAGTTCCTTACTTCCTGCATCCATACACTTTAGCACGACTGGTTTTTTTTGGAAATGACATTGCCACACTTGGGAAAAACATCAGTGCCCCAGTCTCAGACAGTATATAGGCAAGTATCTGCATTTAAATACACATACAGTGCAGGGGACAGATTTTTACCTAATTCTTAGCCACGTGTGCTCTAGTACCTTTCCTAATCAAGTCACATTGATCTATCAAGCACTTGCTATCCAAGATAGGAATTTACTTTGCAAATATTATTTATCAAATTCTCAGAGCTCTGTGAGTTAGGCAGACTTCAGGACAGCCTCTTTAAAGACTGGTAAATGCAAGTTCAAAGGTGCTAAATGAATGATAAGGTACAACAGTAGAAAAGCTGTGTCAAGTACCTAGCAGACTTAAATTCTAGTCCTCTACATTATACATTTCTTTATAAAATTGGTTGTATATCATATAAAGCCCCAACAATGTGTAATTTAATAATGTTTCTTGTGCTCTCCCTGACATTCAGTACATGGATGGTCTCCTAGAAGTCAAGGCAAATGATGTATAAATAGTTGCAATTCCATTTCTTAAGGCGTAAGTGGGATTTTTCCAACGCTCATCTTGCTGCTAGAGTTTATTCTGACTTTTTAGTTGTTGGGGTTATTTTTCAGTCTTCTGTGCAATGATTTGGTGATCTTTATTGTTACAGAATATGGAGCTGTCCTACGCAGCTTTCTTTGCATTATGAATTACAGAAGGAAGATGCTGCCAAAGGTTAGAGATGGCAAATGTCATTTCATATGCAGTGAAATAGAAATAGGAAAGATACTAAAATCTGTTTCTATTTGTGGCTTTATAGCAGATGTTACAAATTACCTCAGCTGCAAAGTGTCTTATCACTGAATGCTGAGCTAACATTAGCTCCTGGGCCGTAGTAACTTGCATTCCATTAAGTAATATCCAAGTCACCTTAGTTTTCTTACTACCTATGGACTCAAGGGAGGAAGAAACTCTGCAAGCCATAGAATACTAAAGGATTGTATTAAAGTCCCTTCTTAACCTTTCTTACTTTTCTGGCTATACTATTTGGAGTAATAAAAATTGTTGTCGTTATTTACAGACTTTTCCACGCCTATGTTCTGAATTGGCTGTGATTCCATTACTGCTGGGCACTCTTCTGTGTCACTGTAATTCAGCATACCTCAAGTATGGCGGAACTAATATCTGAATAGCCCTGAACTAATATCTAATGGCCCTGAATCTGAAAAATGTCTTGAGCCTTATTTTAAACCCTACAGCATCCGTCTTCAAATTGAAACCCCTTACAAGCCTAAGTTTAGGCACCCACTTAATTATTCAGCTGAATGGGAATGCTGATGAGCCACAGTGGCATAAGAGATGGAAACCTTACTAAAATGTTTTAATAGGGTTTTGCTCTGTGTCCCAGCTTGTCAGGATATTGTAACACCAATGGTGTAAACCAACATAAAAATAAAACCATCAACAAAAAACCAAACCGAAACAAAACCCCCAGAAAACAATTGAGGGCAAAAATAAATGAAGAAAAAAATATTGTTTAGGAATCTCTACTAAGAAAAATATTACAAAACATGTACAAGTAAATAACTCATCTTCTTCAGATATATATGGTACTGGTATGTCAAAAGAAAGCATGAATTTTAACATTCACCATGACAACCTATAGTGCCACAGTGCATTTTTTCTTCATAGCTTGTAAGCTATTGTTATTTTATGTTACCATAAGTATCCAAAACCATTCACACAGTCACATGTAAAAAGCCATGTTTCAGTGGACTTTCAAGCTATTTTGCAAACTTTATCATTGTTCTTAGAGATTGGACCAGCTGATTTGTTTATTCATTTACTTATTTTTGACAGTTTCTTATCCATTGGATTTAAGATGCTGAGTATTAAATGGGAATCCTCAAAATTCATGAATGATACTGAATATTTTTCTACCTGTCTTGTCTAAGCATCAACAAATAGCACTAACCTAAACCAATGTGGCAGGCAACAGGTTTCCTAGAGGTTTGCTGTCTGCAATTGGCTAAGAACAGAAAACAGTAAATTTTAAAAGGTTGAACCAATATAATTGTCTTAAAGAATATGAAGGTTTTGAAAATGTATTTAGAGTGCTATGCCAAATTAAAAAAAAAAAAAGCTGCTGTGACTACAAATGAAGTATTTTCAAAGAGCTAAGCAAACTGCAAATTAATCTGAAAATCTACCAAGTGCTCTTTTAGATGTGCCAAGTATATCTCTCTGCTCTTTTCCCTTTTAGTCTGTATAGATTTTTTACAAAATTTGTTACGTGGTAAAACGCGATAACTTCCATTTTTTCATGGTTGATTAATGCCACTGTCAAGATCCAAGCTCATGGGCTGGCTCACTGCTGTTAGAAATCCATCCTTGTTGTCATTTTTTATGAACTGCATCAGGTCAGTATTGTACCTCATGCACCATTTTTGGCCAATGGTTTCAAGGGGTTCTGAAGGAATGTGGGGGTTCTAAGAGAAGAACCCAATTATTTTTCAGGTGGAACTGATATATAGAAATAATAATGCTCAAATCCATGAAAGATTGAGACACCTCCCCAGCGCTGGGTGTAATTTTGATATTCGAGTGCAGAAATGCAGACTCTAATTCTATCCCTCTTAACAGTAAGGTTTGGCAGACGCTTTGTGTTCTTGTCCCGGGCAAGACCAGACACATGTCAGTCTTTTAGGGGGGCTGAAAGGTTTGGCTTCTGGCTCATTAAGAAACCTTTTCCAGAGAGCAGGCATTCTCACAGCCCCTACTCGTAAGCGGCCCAGTGGCCCACCTCAGTAGGGGTGCCTTTAGCTTATTTCAAGAGGACCTACAGAATCATGCACGCATCACACCCAGTGACCACTGTGTTCATACAACAGGATTTGAGAAAATGAAGTACTAGTTCTCCTTTTGGATAACATTTCCCAGAAACATGTCAAGTGCAGGTCATAACATAGGTCATAACAATTTTATCCATTGACTTAGCTATATTTAAGAAGGTACTCCATTCCCTCTAAAATGCAAAAATAAAAGAAATAAAGATGTTGGGTTTTTAATTACTTGAATAATTTTACAATATCATGCTTTACAACAAAAGAACAAGGATTTCATAGGAAAGGAAATGTTATCAAGTAAAGTGCAAAAGAGAAGTTTTTTAAATAGTGGAAAGTGTTTTACAGAACAATTTCTTCATTGCCACAGCTGCAGAAAGGAAAGACAGAGCAGGTACAAAATTTCAACTATCATCACATCAAATCCAAAAAAACTTCCAGTGAGGAGAAAAAACCCACCCTTTTCCAAGTTCATGAACAGGTAATCAGGTGATGCATGGTATTTTGCAGATACATTATCTTTATACTTAGCCAATATCTATTATAAAATTATGGGGAAAAAAAAATAGTATGAGCAATGAGGACAAGTAAATATCTAAATCCAGCAATTTATTTTACAGGGATTTTTAAATTAAGATGTCACTATAGTTTGTTACTATCTATTTAATGTGTGCAATTTTTTTCAGTATCACCACTTTCCTCTACCTAGTTTACTCTTTTGTTAAGCATAATCATAAGATGGCAGTAGAGTTTTTTCTCCCCAGCCCAATACATGCCAAAGCAAGTGCAAAGTCCTGCACCCCAGTCAGGGAAATCAATGCAGATTGAAGGGATAAATGGATTGAGAGCAGCCCTCCAGAAAAGGACTTGGGGTGCCAGTGGATGAAAAGTTGGACATGAGCTAACAATGTGTGCTCACATCTCAGAAAGCCAACCACATCCTGGGCTGCGTTGAAAGAAGCATGATTCTGCCCCTCGATTCTGCTCTGGTACAACCCAGTTTGGAGTACTGTATGCAGCTCTGAAGTCCCCAGTACAAGAAAGAGATGGACTTGTTGGAGCTGGTCCACAAGAGGGCTCTGAAAACGGTCAGAGTGGAACACCTCTCTTGTGAAGAAAGGCTGAGAAAGTTGGGGTTGTTTAGCCTGTAGATGAAAAGGCTCTGGGGAGACCTTATAGCAGTGCTTCATTACTTACAGGGGGCCTACAGAAAAGGTGGAGAGGGATGCTTTATCATGGAGTGTAGTGATGAGGGGCAATGGTTTTAAACTGAAAGAAGGGGATTTAGATGAGATACTAGGAAGAAATTCTTTACTGTGAGGGTGGTGAGACACTGGAATGGGTTGCCCAGGGAAGCTGTGGATGCCTCATCCCTGGAAGTGTTTAAGGCCAGCCTGGATGGGGCTTTGAGCAACCTGGTCTAGTGGAAGGTGTCCCTGCCCACGGCAGGGGGGCTGGAACTCGACGATGTTTTAGGTCCCTTCCAAATCTACACATTCTATGATTCTATGATAAATGAAACCTGGGAATAACATGTAATCAAATGGTAACAACTGGTTTTCTGTACAGCTGGAGACTACCAGAGTTCTTTTAAATGGTTGGGGTTTTTTTCATAGTTTTTGATAACTGTACTATAGAATTTATTCCTATATGGGCTCTTTTTTACTATATGACCTTTCTAAGCCTTAACAGTAAGAAAGAGGGGATCATGTAATAACAATTGGTTACATATAAAAAGAATTTTTGCACTGAAATAAGTGGAGCTATGCTAGTCTACCTCAAGTGGTTCGAGCTCTAGAAAGCCAATATTGCATATAGGAAAAAAGGCTGTGATTTGGCAACACCTAAGGCTGCAAGTAAATGGAATCATTGAAACACAATACTGCTATACGCGTAACAGTGAAAGCCCTTGGACGTCCTGAAGCATTAAGCACACAGTTTTAATCATGTGCATGATTGCTTTTTGGAATCAAAAAAAAGAGTCTTTGTGATGACCTAGCACAGTAGGTATTACATAAATTAAAACTCACAAGCAAAAGTAAGAGCTGAAGAGTTGCAGGTACTAATAGCAGCAATGAAAAATGTAGTCAGTTGTCTTTGTGTGGTAAATACATTATCTTTGGTGTTCTAATTATTTTTTAATGACAAATTATTCATTATTCATGACCTGCATAAGATAGTCAAGGGGTAAAATAATTGTTTATGCTAGATACATGCTATTTAATGATCCAACTGTGTGATTAAAACAAATCAATGCATTCCCAAATGGCACTTTTCAGTGAAATTCTAAAGATCAAGGAAAAACTTAGGCATAATACTTCTGTTACATTAACAAAAATATCAAAATCCTTCAGGATAAAAGTTTTCTCAGTAGAAATAAAACAAAAAACACGAGAGTAAATGGACTAATTATGAAATTAGGAAATTGTACCAAAATATTTAAAGCTACAATGATAAAGCAGTTAGATGGAACAAGTCTATTAAATCAGATTAACTGGAAAAGATACTGCAATGTTGATTCTGGGACTGTTGGGTTCAAACTCAGCCATCAGGAAGAGGACTATTTATCACAGAATCACAGAATCATAGAATGATATGGGGTTTGAAGGGACCTCTGGAGATCATCTAGTCCAAGCCCCCTGCCAAAGCAGGTCGACCTAGAGCAGGTTGCAGAGGAATGTGCGCAGGAGGGTTTTGAATGTCTCCAGAGACAGAGACTCCACCACCTCCCTGGGCAGCCTGTTCCAGTGCTCTGCCACCCTCAAAATAAAGACGTTCCTCCTCATGTTTAGATGAAACTTCTCATGATCAAGTTTGTGCCCAATTCCTCTTGTTCTGTCACTGGGCATCACTAAGAAAAGACTGGCCCCATCCTCTTGAGATTAAGCTCTCAATTATTTTTTAGATAAGTCATTATACTAAGATCAACTACATTCCTTCAAGTCTAGTTCTTCAGTAACAACTGTATCTTGCCAGCTAAACAGAAGATGAAAATACTGGTGCTTGATTTGAGAGCAGAAGTAATAAAACCCCACTAATGATCGCTTCTCTGTTATGCCCAAGGTATTTCTGACTCAGAGTATACCTGAGAGTTAACATTGTGCAGAAAATTATTCTTAGATATTAAAATTCTGGCAAGAGGGCTCATACTAATGTAAAACCAATTCTCAAACAGGTGATTGAAATGAGTAGAGAGCTTCATGCTATGGTGAGAAGGTAATTTTGCAGTTGGACCTCAGAGTCGTAGAAATAAAGAACTGTGAATACCTTGCCACTTTAGAGTCTGTATATGCAGTATAATTGTCTTTTTTGGCACTAGAAGTAATTTTAAGCAGTACATATTCTGACCAATTGAGCTTCTTTCCATATACCTAAATTCAGACACAGTCTGAAGCTGAGTTTATATATCGGTATATATTAAAGTCCTAAGCATGACAAAGGCAATGTCAACTACAAAACAGCTTGCATAACAGGAATGTAACTCCTATTTCAGTTAGATCATCCTTGTAGAAAATTAAATGCTCACAACTGAAATATATGAAGTAATAGAGTCCATCTAATCCATTTGACCTATCGGTCAATTACTTCACTTTAAGCATCAATTCCAGTTTTGATCCAGTTTTGACTTGCTTGAGCTTCCAGTCACTGTTTGTCTCCTTCTTTTTTCAGACTGTGTATTATAATTTTTAAATTTCTTCTTACTCTTTTCTTCTTTTTTTCTTCTTTTACTACAATGCAAGTTTTCATAACATTCTTTTGACTTCTGATTCCTTTCCAGTTTTCCAGCGTATATTTTTAAATGAAGACATTAGTGGCCTTTCACAAGTAGTCCTGTCATCTCCAGACAGAGAGGGAAAATCACCTTATTTGCTACTGTCTTGCTCACAGAGATAAAGTTATGTTTGCCCAGCTAGCTGCTGCAGTTTTATTTGGGGATTACACATTTAGTTGATGACTGATTTTTTTTTTAAATACATTTCATCTCCCTGATGATAAGGAAGATGCCCTTTTATAATAATTCCATCCAATAACTCCATTTCAGTGTGATACATGATCTTTGCTTCTAGATTTGTATTATTTGATTTAAAGCAACACCATAGCAGGATAACACCAGCAAACCCAAACCAATACGCACTGAAAGCAGTTCAAAGAATGGAGTAATATATTTTCAAACAAACATCTGAAAGAAGTTGGCGATGCATATGACTCTGGCCTTTAGAGCAGTGGCCAAAACTTCTTCCTAACTCTAACAATTTACGGGCACAGCATTTAAAGAAAGCTGTATGCAGTCATAATATTGAGCAATCTTTCCCACATCATCTGTGAATCACTGCTTCCTTATCTCTTCTGATGTGTCTATGTGGAAACCGTTTCTCTTGCCTGGTTCATTGCAGCCCGCTGCACCTGTCTCCATAGGGGAACATCCAAATGAAGGCTTGCAAAGTCCTCCGTCCATTAGCAGGTGACAGGCACTTCTACCACAAAACTCTCAGGTGGATGTTTTTGTGCTGAAGTCGAAGTGTTGAAGGGTTCACAGTGCCTTCCACTAAGAGCTCTTCTCTAGACAGCACACATTTGTTCTCCAGACAGCATATTCATAAATAAGCTGGAAAAGAGAGTGAGCTCTCAGGTGATAAAGTCTGCTGATAATATGAAGTTATTCAAAGTAAAAAAGACAGGAGATCACTATGAAGAACTACATAGGGAATTTAGGAAATGGAGTGATTGGGCAATAAAATACTTAAATTCACTGTAGATAAATGTCAAGTGATGCATATGAGCAGAAAGACTCCCAGCTTCCTGTATAAAATAATGGGCTCTGAGGTGACCATTAATGCTACATGAGTGAGACCTGAGGTTATGAGAGACAGATCAATGGAAAAATATGCTCAGTACCTGCCAGTTGGCAAAAAAACCCAGCCAAACAAACCCAAAAAAACCCAACAGATCAAATCCTGGGACTTAATACAAAGTGATTTGAGAACAAAATGAAAACCAAAACTATGTCAGTGTATAAATTCATGGGTCACCCTCATGCCAAATCCACAGACCATCCAGAGCACAGAGGGTTCCTGTCTGCACCACACAGTTTCCCTTTGTACAGAAACCAGAACTCCAAGGAAACAAAAATACACCCTGATGACTGGGTCAGCTTGAAAATAAATCATGCTGAGAACCATTATCTGGTAATACCACTGTGTGATAGATATATATATATAGTAATATAGTCTTTCTTTCAATTCTCTAGCAAAAAGATGCTGTAGCACATACCTTTTCCTACAGGAATACTTAGCAAAATCCTGGATTAGATATGTGGAATCCCATATAAAAGAGAAATAAATTTTGTGGGAATGAGCAAATTTTTATTTGCCTAGCTTGTGTGTGTATACATATGAGTATATATATATATATAGATAAAAGCAGACAAGCTTTCAGAGGAGCAAGCCTTTCTCTAGGAGATAAACACAGGTATCAAGCTAAATTCCAACTAGGAACAATTGTTATGGATAAGATTTGTATACCAGAGAAAAAACAGACTGTGTGAAAGGTTGGCATCTGACTGTTTTCTTCAACTGATACCAGTCCCTTCCCTAGGAGAGGCTTAGCCTCTTGTATAATTAACATTTTGACTTCTGTTTTGCCTTTTTTTTCAGCAAAATTGTGCTCCAAAGTTGCTCTTCTTTACAAAGGAGTCATCATGGGAAGGCATCCCCATAACTGAAATCAACCCAACCAAACAGTGAATGACTTCCAGTGGGATGGTTTCCTTAGCACTGGTATTGCGTCAGGTAATACTGCTTACTTTAAAAATCAGTGACAGCACTCTAGCAAGATATATGACTAATGAATTAATCAAATTCTAAGCAGCTCAACAAATTAAAACTAACAATATCCTTTCATATGTTTTGGGGGGATTTTCGGTAATGCTAAAAAACTAACAAAGGTCTTACTCTTCTTCTTCCAGTCTTTATAACCACAAGGTTGATTTCTTCACAACATATGAATCTGGAAATTGAAATTAGTTAACTTAGAAAAAAGAGGTCATGATATCTATAGATTTACTTACTTAACCAAAATTGTTGACCGAAGAATTCTGATTAGTCAGAACATTGCAGTCACTTACCAAAAGCATAGTTACTCTTGGTGCCAGATAACATAGAAGCAGTAGCAACAACAGGATTAATTCCTTACTGGAAACTGGGACACTGGAATGCACCACTGGGTGTTAATCAGATACTTCTTTTACTATATAGAAGTGCTCTTTCAGGACACAGCTTATATTAAAACTGGGAGAAAACCTTTTAGAAGTATTTCAGTGGCAGAGATCAATTACTAGGGAAGAAGAAATGATATTTGGATGACACTAATGCAATGAGCTAGAATTGTGCTCTCTTGTTTTTCCCCTTAATAAGTCAGAACCTTCTGGCAGGAAAGAGTAAGAAAGTGAATGAAAGAGAATTTAAGTATCCCCAAAGAGTTTAGTAAATAGAGGGAGAATACAGTCTTTCTGACTGGCTATATTCAACTGGCCTGCAGTGATATGCCAGTTCACTAGGGAACAGGGTGGAATAGTGAATAGTAGGGAACTAGATACTAGAAAAGAAGAAATTATTAGTTATTTCTATTGCTAGAGGCTTTTCATGGACTGTCGTACATTGTTCTACAAAGAAAGAAATGCATATGAGGTACAAGGAAAAAGGAATAACCCTAATTTCTTCTTTGCTTTACATACTACCTGTCTTCATACCTTTCTTCCTCACTTGATGCTTATTTCTCTATTCTCCTTTCCTTTGTTTCTTCCTATCATTTTTGTGGTCTGCAGCCTCCATATCGAGCTCTACTACCAAATATATCTGCCAACATCCTCTTATAAGCCTGCATGAAATCAGTTGCAAGTAATTGGTCACAAAGTGTTTGCAATGATGGTGAAGAGGGCTACTTTGTGCTGCTGATGTGTATTAATTAAATGGTAAGACCTTAATTGGAAATGTTGGGAAATGCCTTACCTCAGGGCAGAAGGCCTTAGCACCTTGTGGGTTTTACATACCTTTTCCACCTTCTACCACATGATATCTTTCCTGAAGGAAAGGAATATGTACGGGGAGTGAGAGGACAAGAAATTTTTGTGACCCATGTAAATCTGCACCCAAGTAGAGTGCAGTAAAAAAGGGGGCTTCTGTAAAGTGCGAGTGATATTATTTCCCATACACCATCTCTTAGTCTCTTTTGTATTTAGCTTAAAAGCTGTTTGGGGTAAGAATTTCTTATGCTAGAGGCTACAGAACATGACTACTAGCCTGATGTTCCTGTGCATAGGAACATATGCCAGGCAGGAGGGAAGCAGACTCTGCAGGGACCTCTCTGCCAAGATACACTGGAAAGGTGGGAAGAGATAAGACCTGCACCATGCATAGTAACATACTTGTGCCATGTAAAGGGAAGAAGAGGTCCTGAACTTGCTTGGTGACTGAGGAACAACGTATTACGCATACTGGGGAAAAAATCCCCCATGCTTGTTTGACACATGTAAGACAATCTAAGAATCTTGGATTTGGATAATCTAAATGGTGATGTTTGATATGAGATCATAGGAAAAAAAAAATTTTTCTGGGACCAAAGGTACTAGCTAAAAAACACTGACATACATCTTTCATTTTCTGTTAAATCTTTGTGTGTGCAATCTGGCTTCATAAATCTGGAACAGGTTCCTTGAAAGTTCTTTTAAGGCAACGGCATGATAAGGGGAGAACAGCAGATGTAGCAAGTCTGAGAAGCAATCTATTGCTTATTTTTGTTGACCTTTGTATTCACCTTGCTGCTGTGTGAAAGCACATTTTTTTCAGAATATAGCAGAGAGGAAATCTGTTCATATTAAAGTCCTGACATGTTCCCTTTCCACTCAGATTTTATCCTAACAAAGGGTGTTGCATCATGGTACAAGAACCCAGGGGAGCTATAAAGATGGTACTGATGTATTTTTACATCAGGACTCAGAGTCATGTTAGGCCAGAATACAAAATGATAAATTATAAAAAAAGAAGAAGGGCTTTTGAGGCTACTGTTTATATGTATTATCCGATAAATGTCTCATGCAGACTTCATAAATAGCTCTGGTGACATTCCAAACTTCCCCCTCTTGTGTGACTGTGTGAAACATTAGTGTACAGGATTGAGGCTTTGGGAACTGGAAAAGTTCGTGCAGTGAGGGAACAAAACTCACTCCACAGCCACCAGGCAGTCATGCTAAAGAGGCATCCCTTCTCCTTAGGACTGCTTACATTAGACTCCTGTTCCAGTCAATGGAGAGAAACAGGAACATTTAATGTTACTGTTCATCTTAATTGAAGGGGTCATCTGCCGTAGAAGTACGATCACTCTCCACTGACTCAATTGTCTACATATCTATAGAGACAGGCATCTCTATAAATGTATCTGTAGTGTAATTGCCTGTGGTGAAAGGAGACAAATCCAGTCCCAAAGGAATTTGTTGGTACACAAATGTTATAAAAACAAAGTCAGTATGAGATGAGTGATAAATTCTGCGTTAGGAAACCTGCAAAAACAGGCCTCAAGATTCTCGGGCTGGGTATCCCAAATTTACAGATACTTTTAACTTTCTGTGCTTAAAGACCACATCTATTCCTGGGACTAAAAATATTACTGGCTTACCTTGGAAGGTGATTACAAAGTCTATGAAGTTGTATAGTTTTGACAATCATCACAGAAATACCACAGAAGAAAATAGGTACACTAGCTTTGGATCAGGACAAGATTACCACGCAAAAAAACCCAACCCAATTTGTAGGTCTGTGTACTGAACAACATTTTGTTATTTTTCTTTAACTGGAACAATCCATCCTGTACAGTGACTGTCAATATGGCAATCATTCCATTTTCCAGGTTTACTATAAGATAGGAATTCTGTAATAAGGGATTCAACCATCCATTGATATAACTCTGACTTGTGAGATAAAATGCTCTATTTAGAGAATAAAGGGTCATTGCTAGTGCCAAAGTACATGAGAAAACCAGCACTTCTAGGGGTGGGTTCATCATACAGTTCTGAAGCAGTTCAGGTGCTGGCAACCACCAGAAGCACATAATCAAATCTCTCATGGTACCTGTCAGCAACATATTGTTTACCAGCAAATTTAGAAGTCTAAATGTAGGAAAGCATTTAAAAAGTCTGTAAACATTTATGTAGAACCATACTGCAGACTGCCCAAAACATCCACATAGAGGCTGCAATGTATGATCCTGGATCTATGGGAGGTCACTGAAGTGGTCTCTTGGGATCAGAACAGACACCCCAGGCTGTGTGAAGTGCCCTGGAGACCCAACTTCAGACACGTGAATTAATCTGTACAGGGTGTTCAGTTCCAAACCAATAAATACCCAGTGCCACTGGGGAGGTGGTGGGGTGTCTGAGACCCCCAGACAGAGCAGACCATCATGGTGCCACGTTCACAGCAGCCCTGCCCTGTCCCAGTGTAGCGCCTACAGGCCAGGTGAGGCTCCTTGCAGCCCCTGAAGTGACACTGCAGAGCCTGTTCCAGACACCCAAACCTGGCTCTGTGCTGCCAGCTCTGAGGTAACTGTCCCTGCATGGAGATAGTGGACTTCTAGGCCTTACAACCAGAATTAAAATAAGCTTTCAGTGCAATGTGAGATGACATCGTGTGTCCCTCCTGGTTGATCTAAAGAGGCATGCATTTTTCCCAGGTGCTATCTGCCAGTTTCACATGTATCCATAAGATATTAGCCTGTAAGACAGCCCACGTGGCACTAGGTCAGAAATAAAAGACCTGAATTGCTCCCCGGTGTTTAGACACCACATTTATTTGTCTGCACCCTCATGCTGAGCTCCACCTTGCTCTGCCCCAGCCCTGACAGCAAGAAGGAGACCCAGGGGAGGTGGAGTGGGACAGGACAGTGAGGGGCTGTGAGGTGACTGTCCCCACACAGACAGAAGTGACAGTGGGCTCTCCATGTTGGCTGTTTTCCCAATGTGCCTGAGTTACAGGGTTTGTCCATCCCTCTATGTTTTAACAAGGTTTAAGAGTGACAGCCCTTTTTCCCTGGGCAGCCAAGAGCGCGGCCTTCCATCATCCCTGGAACACCTGGTGATGTGGTGGTCATGTCACAGTGTGTAGAACGCTGGTGGTGGCTGTGACACAGGGGTTGGTGACAGGGCTGCCCAGGACAGGCACAGAGAGGGCTGCACAGTGCTGGCCCAGAGTGGAGGTGAGCACGTGGGTGAGGAAGGGCTGAGGAGAGGCAGGAGGAGAGCAGGGAGGGGAGGGCAGGGCTGCCGGGCCAGGGCGGGAAGGCAGGGGTTGCCTGTGGCACCACAGATGGTGGTTGCTCCCCCTTGTCTTCCTTTATCTTGTGATAGGCTAGTTTGGCCTAGAAAACCTGCGTGGTTGAGCAAGGAGCTTCTGAAAAATGTCAAGTGGAGGAAGGAAGTTTACACTGAGTGGAAGAAGGGACTGACCACTTGGGAAGATTACAAGAATGCCATTAGAGTATGCAGGGATGAAACAAGGAAAGCCAAGGCCTCCTTGGAATTAAGATTGGCAAGGGATATCAAAGTCAACAAGAAGGGTTTTTTCAAGTATATTGGAGGCAAAAGGAAAACGAGAAAATGTGTGCCTGCTGCTGAATGAGACGGGTGTCATGGGGACAGAGGAAGCAGAGAAGGCAGAGTTGCTGAATGACTTCTTTGCTTCAGTCTTTACTGCTCAGGCCAGCCCTAAGGAGTCCTGCACTTTGGAGGAAACAGAGAAAGTCTGGACAAAAGAAGACTTCCCCTTAATTGAGACAGACCAAGTTAGGGAACGGTTAAGTACACCAGATATCTGCAAGTCCATAGGTCCTGATGGGATGCACCTGAGAGTGCTGAGGGAGCTGGCAGAAGTCATTGCTGGGCCACTCTCCAATATCTTTGAAAGGTCCTGGAGAACAAGCAAGGTGCCTGAGGACTGGAGGGAAGCCAATGTCACTCCAGTCTTCAAGAAGGGCAAGAAGGAGAATTTCACTGAATTTCAGTGAAATTCAGTGAAATTCAGTGAAGGAGGACCCGGGAAACTACAGGCCAGTCAGCCTCACATCCATCCCTGGAAAGATGATGGAACGACTCGTTCTGGGCATCATCTCAAAGCATATGGAGGAAAAGAAAAGTATCAGAAACAGTCAACACAGATTCACCAAGGGGAAATCATGTCTGACTAACCTGATAGCCTTCTATGATGGCATGACTGGTTGGATAGATGAGGGGAGGCAGGTGGATGTTGTCTACCTTGACTTCAGAACGGCTTTTGACACAATCTCCCACAGCATCCTCATAGCTAAGGTTAGGAAGTGTGGATTAGAAGAATGGACAGTGAGGTGGACTGAAAACTGGTTGAGAGACAGAGCTCAGAGGGTTGTGATTAGGAGGACAGAACCTAGTTGGATGTCCGTAACAGGTGGTGTTCCCCAGGGGTCAGTACTGGGTCCAATCCTCTTCAATATATTCATCAATGTCCTGGATGAGGGGATGGAATGTACCCTCAGCAAGTTTGCTGACGATACGAAACTGGGAGGCGTGCCTGACACACTGGAAGGCTGTGCCACCATACAGCGAGACCTGGACAGGCTGGAGAGTTGAGCAGAGAGGAACGTGATGAAATTCAACATGGGTAAGTGTAGGGTGCTGCACCTGGGGAGGAATAACCCCAAGCACCAGTAAAGGTTGGGGGCTGACCTGCTGGAGAGCAGCTCTGAGGAGAAAGACCTAGGAGTCCTGGTGGACAATAAGATGACCATGAGCCAACAATGTGCCCTTGTGGCCAATAAGGCAAATGGCATCCTGGGGTGCATCAGGAAGACTGTGGCCAGCAGGTCGAGGGAGGTCATCCTGCCCCTCTACTCTGCCCTGGTGAAGCCCCATCTGGAGTACTGTGTCCAGTTCTGGGATCCCCAGTTCAAGAAGGACAGGGAACTGCTGGAGAGGGTACAGCAAAGAGCCACAAAGATGATTAGGGGCCTGGAGCACCTCTCTTACAAGGAGAGGCTGAGGGACTTGGGTCTTTTTAGTCTAGAGAAGAGAAGGCTGAGGGGTGATCTGAGGCTTCTGAGGCGGCCTGGGCGGAGCCCGCACTCCCGGCGGCAGAGCTAAACGAGGCGTAACGGCGCTAACGGTCATTCGCCGAGGAGACAGGCCTCCAGAGCAGGTAAGTCTGCACTGGGGGGAAGGAATCGTGGCAAAAAGGATGGGCAAGGAGCTCTTTTTGAGGGATTTTGAAGCCAGGCAGAGCGGCTACTGTGCCGGCAGCCGGTAGCTGGCAGGCGGGCTGCTAAAGCGGCCTGGGCGGAGCCAGCACCCCCGGCGGTAGATCTAAACGAGGGGTAACCNGGGCGGAGCCAGCACCCCCGGCGGTAGATCTAAACGAGGGGTAACCGCGCCGGGACCACTTCCCCCTTCCTCCCTCTACAAAAAGGGCTTTTCTGGAGCTACTAGTCTTTTGGCACAGGCAAGCAAACAAGCATTGAGTGGGTGTAACCCAGAGTACCAGCTGGGAGCACCACCACAAGGTGCAGGCAGCAGGAAAAGGGCACGCGGGGAAGAAGTGAAGCTCTGTCAGCTTGACAGGTGAGTCCTGCTGCTGGCATCACCATTTTGAAAAGAGCTTAGCCAGTCTCCACCTAGAGGAAGGTTATGCTGTCATTTTCAACCAGAATGAATGTGGGAACACAGACAGCTCCCACAGAAGCATGCGGGAGTCCAGGTCACAGGCTGTAGGGAGTGCCAGGACCTTTTACTGGTAAAGAGTGGCAGCTACAGCACCTGTGCTGTGAGATGTAAACAGGTGAATGATCTGCTCAGCCTGGTGGCAGAGCTGAGAGGGGACGATGAAAGATTGAGGTGTACTAGGGAAAAATGCAGCCAGGGACTAGGCAGACGTTAAACATGTTATGCCAGGTTGGCTGCCTCTTGTTGTTACCCTGCATTTTGAAGGCACAGGCAAACACAGAGACATGAATGGAACATGCACACTTCCATCCTGATCCACACATCCAAAGGTTCGCAAACTTCTGAAAGGACACAAAAATTATCTCCTCAAGCGTCTGGCAGAGTGCTGGGCAGAGTTAACCATGGTTCAAAAGAGTGGTTGCTTCATTTCTTTCTGTTACATGTATATGAAACTATTGCACACGTAAGGACACTACCAGACTGTAGCACACTCCCATACTGTGGAACACAGCCAGGGATTCACAACCTTCTGAAAGGACACTAAAACTAACTAAAGTAAGAAAGAGTCTGGCAGACTCCTGGGTACAGGTTGACCATGGTTCTTCAAAGTGGTTGATACATTTCTGTCTATTGAATCTTTTTGAACCTGCTGAAACACACAGGCACTGGAAGAAACCATAGCACACTCCCATGCAAAAGCACAGTGCCAGAGATTCGCAACCGTCTGAAAGGACACCGAAATTAAGTCATGAACTCTGTAGCAGAGTCCTGGACACAGGTTAGCCATGGTTCTCCAGAGTTGTTGCTTCATTACTTTCTTCTTCCTCATTTTCCAGCAGCACACTCAAAATGGTACAGGACCAGGCAATGGCTCAGTCCACTTCTGAGGAACACAGCCAGAGATTCGCAACTGTCTCAAAGGACACCGAAATTAAGTTAAGTCATGAAGTCTCTGGCAGAGTCCTGGGCACAGGTTGACCATGATTGTCCTGAGTTGTTTCTTCATTACTTTCTCTTTCCTCTTTTTGCAATTGCCATCCCATGAAAGGAGGGGACAAGCCATGACAGCCTCCCATCCTGCCGTATAGAGCCAGAGATTCGCAACCGTCTGAAAGGACTCCGAAATTAAGTTAAGTCATGAAATCTCTGGCAGAGTCCTGGGCACTGGTTGACCATGATTGTCCTGAATTGTTTCTTCATTACTTTCTCTTTCCTCTTTTTGCAATTGCCATGCCATGAAAGCAGTGGACCAGGCCATGACGCACTCCCATCCTGTCATATAGAGGTAGAGATTGGCACCTGTCTGAAAGGACTCCGAAATTAAGTCATGAAGTCTCTGGCAGAGTCCTGAGCAAATGTTGATCATGGTTCACCAGGCTGGTTGCTTCATTACTTTCTCTTTCCTCTTTTTGCAATTGGCATACCATGAAAGGAGTGGACCAGGCCATGACAATCTCCCATCCTGCCGTATAGAGCCAGAGATTCACATCTGTCTGAAAGGACATGGAAATTAAGTCATGAAGTCTCTGGCAGTGTCGTGGGCACATATTGACCATGGTTGTCCTGAGTTGTTGCTTCATTACTTTCTTCTTCCTCATTTTCCAGTAGCACACTCAAAATAGTGCCGGACCAGGCCATGACACACTCCCATACTGAGGAAGACAGCTAGAGATTCGCAGCGGTCTGAAAGGACTCCGAAATTAAGTTAAGTCATGAAGTCTCTGGCAGAGTCCTGGGCACTGGTTGACCATGATTGTCCAGAGTTGTTGCTTCATTACTTTCTCTTTCCTCTTTTTACAATTGCCATACCATGAAAGGAGTTGACCAGGCCATGACAACCTCCCATCCTGCTGTATAGAGCCAGAGATTCGCAACAATGGACACTGAAACTAAGTTAAGTCGTCAAGTGTCTGGCACAGCCCTGGTCACATGTTGGCCATGGTTCTCCAGAGTTGCTGCTTCATTTCTAACTTAAACTGCTTTTTTCTAAGGCAAGACTCACAAAGTGACAGGACCTGACCATGGTACATTCCCATGCTTAGACACTCAACCAGATGTTCACAGTTTTCTGAAAGTACATTGATAGTAAGTTAAGTCATGAAAAGTCCGGCACAACCCTTGGCACTGGTTGACCAATGTGAGATAGGTAGGTTGCATCATTATTTTTTTTATTCTGCGTTTTGCAGATGCAGACTTAGAATTGGAAATGTCCAGAGTGTCGTACACTCTCACCATAAATGACTGATCCAGAGAATTCTTACCTTTTTTAAGGACGCTGACATTAAGTTTACTCATGAAGAGTCTGTCAGAGCCCTAAGCAGCTGTGGTCATTGTGAATTAAGGTTGTTTTCCCTTTTTTATTTTCCTTCTTTTTGCATCTGCAGTTCCACATTGGGAAGACTAGACCATAGTAAAATCTAATCTTGAGCCATACAGCCAGAGATTTAGCGGCTGTCTGAAAGGACACTGCCCCTAAGTTAAGTCATCAAGAGTCTGGCATGGCTCTGAGCAGATGTTTACCATGTGTCGCCAGGGTGCCTGCTCCCTCTGTTGTTATGCTGTTTTTTGCAGCCACAGGCTCACACAAAGCAGGACCTGACCATGGGAAACTCCCATCCTGAGCCACAGTGCCAGAAATGCGCTACTTTCTTCAAGAACACTGACACTATTTTAGGGTATCAAAAATTACACCTGCTGATCGCACCAACCTATTCAGGGAATGACACTGCCCAAGTTTGTGGTTGGCCATTAGTGGCCCATGCCTTCATGGGATGAGTGTCTCCTGGCTGCTGATTTGGGACTGACAGGGACAGTGGTTTCCTGTGGCAAGTCAGGGTGGCTGCTCTCTTTGTTTGTTATCCTGCCCTTTGCATCTGCAGGCATCGCCAGGGACAGGACCATACCATGGTGCATTCCCATCCCCTCCCTCCGCAACCACTCAGCCAGAGATTTCTGCGGCTTTTGACAAAGCCATTGACCTAAGGACAAGGACACACAGCCCCAGTCTGCACCATGCCATGGTCCCAAAGGAAGCCCGAGGTTTCCCATAGCCACGGACAAGGGGAGTTCCACGCCACTTGCCCTCTCTGTCTGAAACTGACCTTCAAATAAAATTTTTGGATTCATGAACTGTTGGCTGGTTCTTCTGCTTTGTGTGGTCTTCTGGGGAAACCTCTTGCACCTTTTCCTTATTGTCCTTACCACATTGCATTTCCAGATCTTTATATATGTGTAAAGATACATGTAAAGACACATATATACCTTATCTATAGACATATAGAGAGTGTACCTGCATCTTCCTTATGGGAAGGAAGTGGGGAGCCAATTAGAGGCTGCTCTGAGATCATGTGGATATGATGCTTTCAAAACATGGAAACCAGCGAATCACAGAGCAGTATGAAAACACGTGGGGTGTGAGCCAAGAGCCATGTCCTTGGGTCAGCAGGAGGAGGCAGGAGGCAGAGGTCAGCCTGTGGTACCCAGGATCCATGCAGACCTCACCACAAAGTCATTTGTTGTCAAGTGCACAGCTGGAGTGTTCTGTGTCCGGGAATTGGAACCTGAGGCTATCAAAGGAAAACACTTTCACTGTCTTACCTGCTTTCTCCTATAAAACTTCCATTATCTATGGAATTCCCTATAGATTCAGATAAAGATGCATATTTTTCCTATTTCAAATTTATTGCTTGAAATATTATCATACAGTGTATTGCATCCAGGGCAGACATTATTACTACAGATTTTTTTCCAATATTTCATTAAAAAACCCCCTCAGATTCTCAGAAAATCGTAAATCTAAATCAATGATGATAATATAATACTGGTATCTTAATAGTATCTTGGTAAGTTCCCCAGGTCATGGTAGAACCTCAGTTTTACTGAAGTATATAAGCCAATTTTTAATGATTCAGGTGCCTCTGCTATAGACAATGTCATGAGACCTGGTGCAGTGCTCTTTTCATTTGCTGCATTTCTAGGATTCTTTTTATTATTTGACTCAATGAGTTGCCAGTCAGATAACACAGTGTAACTAACGTACAGAATTAGAATATTCTCTAGATGGGACTCAGAGCCCTAAACTCATTGTCAATTCAACATCTATGGTGTCGTTTCCAATCCTTCTGCTTTGATGTTTTGAGGCAGACCTCTCCCAGAAATGTCAATGGATATAAAGGAAGTGCATAAAAGTCATGTTTTGCAAAGCCAAGTGTGACATCCTCATGTTTCTCAGAAAGTGTTGAAAAGATACTGGTTTAACATAGGAAGGGTGTTATAAGAAGATCTGTCATGATAAATATTAGTCATGTTGCACCACATATCACTTGGACGCAAAGAAGAGAGTTTTGAATTGACTTTGAAACAAAGTCCTTCCTCAGGGTTGAAACCTGATTCAAATCCCACATAGTTCAGGGTTAAGGGACCTCTCATGAGTGATGATTTACTGACCTGTGATGCATAAGGTACCAAAACCACTCAAATCATATTTTGACTCAACTAAATTACTTTTTAAAAACCATGAAATCAGGTCACTTTATCACATTAGGAATGCCTGATCACTCAGTCTCAATTCTGGTATGGTATGTGAAGCTGATGTTTTGCATTTCTGTGGTACCTGCCTGTGGTTTTTCAGTCCTTGTGTGACTTTTGGATGCATTTTCCCTTACTGCTGATCAATATTTTCATACCCTACTTGTACTAAATGCCTCAATAGGTGTGCAGGTCTTCACAGGCCATTGAGTATTTGTGAGTCAAATGATAAACTCTTAAGTCTGTGGTTTTTTGCAAAACATTTCTGTGAACCAAATATTTTATGACCTAGCATAGTACAAACGTCCATTTTTGTTGGTTGTGAGACCCTGAATGTGTTGCATCTGTGAGAAGTAAACCAGCACAGAATAGACGAAGCAGCCATTAGAGGTGAGACTCACCTCATCTCTTTTTGGTATGTATACTGCAAATGTCTCACCACCTGAGGTAGGCTCCCTTTTTAGCCAGTAGAGAGAAACAGGTGCTTTTAGGGATCATTCATTGACCTGCTTCAGACATTGGTTTAGGATGAATCGAATCATATCTTAGAAGGGCTTTTTTTCTCTCCTGACTGTGAAGTGAGTCTTGGGCATAACTCGGCTATAAGCATGGAAGGGTGAAATTCAGTGAAGTGAGTATCATCCCAGCAGACTGTGACTGATCTAAGGGACCCTATATTACACATGCTTTTGCCATCTTCAGGTTTTCTGTGTTTCTTTTACAGTTAAGCCTGTTTTTAACTAGAGCTGATCTTAATGAAAGCCACTGACTATTGCAAACCACTTAACTCCCTTAAAAGAAGTGGCTGCTCAGAATTTGGTGCAATCGCCCTGCATACACAGTCAAGAAGTGACGCAGAGTACCTGCTCCAGCATGGTCTTTCTCTGGGCTGGAGTGTGGATATCCTCTCCACCGTGGTCTGTCCCTGGGCTGCAGGGGAATCTCTGCTCTAACACTTTCTCTACCCTTTCTTCTCTGACCCTGCTCTTCATACAGTTGTTTCTCACACCTTTTCTCCTCATACCACCATGCATCTTGAACACATTTTTCCAGAGGGACCGCCATCTTGTCTGAGGGGCTGAGCTGTGCCTTGCCACGGGGCCATTGGAGCTGTCTGGAACCAGCCTCTCCTCACAGCAGCCCCTACCCTGTTATTTAAACCCAATACATTACTGCCAGTCTCTGTGTGGTTTTTTTTTTTGTTGTTTTTTGTTTGTTTTTTTAGGATGTAGCTAGGGGAAGGAAAGGAAATTACTCATTTAGCTGATCCTGACTGCTGCTCTCCAAACCAGGTGAAGTCTCAGGTGGGAGAGGTTCTTTCCTGAGAGCAACTGAGCCTGGTGGTGGGGGGGGGTCACGCTCAATTAGCACAAGCTGCTGGGACCCTGGGAAGGCGTTTTCCCCCTTCAGGCAATATAGTGGCAATGGGGAGCTTGCAGAGGGGACAAGCATTAAGCATGGAGCTGGACCTTGTATATGACATGAAGAAAGACATAGTCTCTGTGGTTTTGGAAGATGATTGACTGTGTCAGTTTTTGAAAGTGAGGAAGCTCCTGAGCTGATAGAAGCCTCTGTTGACAAGAGGTAAGGGTTGTTTATGTTCTCTCTATTTTTGTACTGCTTTATCTAGTCACTCTGAATTGTGCTGTTGTAAAAGACATGTTGTAGTAAGGCCTGGCTTTTAAGGCCTAAAACCCTTCAGAGACTTTGAGTTTACAGAAAGGTGAGGGACTGCTCTGTCTCAAAGCTTTGGTGGTGATGATGTAGCTCCCCTTTGCAACATTTCTTTGTGTTGCAGGTATTAGTTAATAGGCATATTTACAGGGGTTTTAGCCAGAGCAGGAGGCACTCCAACAGAGAACAATTTAGGGGTGGCAGGCCAGGACGGAGCAAACCCTTTGCTTTCTCATGTTCACAGCTGTGTAATGTGTCTGTGGTAACGGAGTGTTACTGACATGACAGGCTACAATTAGGGAACTTCTTGGTATATTGTGTCACTCCTGAACAAATTTAGCTTCTGAAGAGAAGGGAAAGAGTCAGTCCTGTGGTGTATCAGTGGAAATTAGATATTGGTCATTTTGTGTGCCTGGAAGCACATGATTTATTTTAGGATTTGCTGTGCTAGACAAGTACTGGTGTTGTCAAATGTGCCATACCTTAATATGACACAGGTGAAGTTCCTGCACTCAGGAGGGTATTCTCTATGTCGCACTGGGCATTCAGCAAGTGATCCATAGCCAGGTCAGACCTGACTCCCCTGTAGGATTTCTTCCCAAGTGAGGAAGTAAAATGGCTCCAGCCAAGGAGGAGCCTGTGATTTCCTTCCTCTCCTACACCTGTTGCACAAAGGTGTTGTCTCCCCTCTGGCCTGCACTAGCTTTTGATGGAGAAAGGATTGAGATTTAGTCAGCTCCAGCAGGCATCAACTTCTCAAAAACATGAGCCAGTCTCAAATAATTTTTGGCCTCTCTGGCCAAATCGTTTAAAATAACTTCTTCTCAGGATTTAATCAGTCTTAATAAAGAGGTTATTCTGACAGTCGGCGTGCTTCCTATAATAATGTTCAAATCTAGGCACAGCCAGTGTTTTGCTCAAGAACATAGCACAAATGAGAGCACTGGGTGTCCAGCAGAGAAAATATTTTTTCGCATTTGAAGCAAACAAGTTTTCCTTAGAGATACTGTACTACTTCCCTTTAGCAAGCCTTTTTGTTTATTCCTAGCAAGAAAAAGGAGCTTGAGGAGTGCAGAGAGTGTGTGTTGTTTCCAGGGAACCCTTTCTTGTGTCTCTTGAACTCAAGGAACCCTTTCCAGACAAAATGTTTCCAAGGCATGTGTCCAGTCTGCAGTTAGTATGGACTGGCAGCAGCATGTAGGAAGTCCCTCAGGCTTTAGTTTAAGCGCTTTGACTTTTGGGCATAGGTGAGACAGAACCACAGGTTACAAAAATAGAAAATGAGTGGTTTTCCTCACTTTTTTTTTTTTTTTTTTGGTAGCTACTTGTCTGGCATAATATTAACAAAAAATTTCGTGTACCTACACACACAAGTTACTGAGATAGTGTACAGACTTGTTACACTTGAGGTAACATCACCTTGAAAGACCAGTGAGCATGTGACTTATGGGAGATCTTCAACTGGAACATATTTACTGTGTCAGTTGAGCTCCCATATAAAAGCGAGAGAATTCATGGGAGAGCTAGTGGATGACTTTAAGAAGAGTATCTCTCTTCACCGTGTTAAAAATAGTTTATATTTGCAGTATAAGTTAAGGAACAGTTCAGATTATTTCCTTTCTTTACAGCTTTAGGTAAACTCATAATGGGTAAGATTTTTCAAAAGATAATAGGAAGATAGTTTTAATTGAAATTATGTAAAATTTAGTTATCTTAGTTTCTTTTGGAAATTTCACTCATGCAGCTTTTTTCTTCTGCAAAATCTTTACTGTCATGGGATCATTTTATTCATGTCATTCAAGAAAGAGAAAAAGGAGGATGTCAGTTCTTGGGAGATCTACAGGAAGATTTTCTGCTCTGGATGTTTTTTGTCATTAGGTGACACCTTTAGAAATTAGGCTAGAGAGCCACAATGGTTTGTGTTCTTGTTATGAATGTATGCTGTTATTAACATCCTTCACCGTTGTTAGTGTGCCCCTATGTGCTTTATCTGTGTACACACCTACTAAGTCAAGATGACTTTAGTCTTAGCAGTGCCCCAGCATGTAAAGAGTCATGAGGAAAGTTAGCTGGCAAAGTCAAAACTGGAAAGTGTGTATTTGCCTGAGTTGACGTGACTGAAACTTCATCACAGATCAATTTTGAAATGAAACTCTCATTTTGTGTAAAAGGTAGGTTCCCATTTGTTTTTATTATCTTGCCAAATGGCACTGCACGGTGTTCAAGGGCAGTGTGTCTTTCTGGTGTTTTTTTTTTTGTAAATGTAGAGTATCATATATTACTGGTATATTCTTTCCAAAAGTGAAGCAGGGGTTCAAGTAACTGAGAAAGATTGACTAGCATATCTAAATTGATCATGGAGTAATGTGTGAATAAGACAAAAAATGATGGTAGGAGCCATTGAGGGAAGTACTTTAGAAGAGACAGCAAAATTTTTAAGTTGCTGAACCAGCATATCTTTTAATCCAGTGAAACAAGGGCTTAGAGTATCTGGAAGTGCTGTATATAAATATATTTGGGGAGGAGGAGAAAGAATCAAACTGCTTGTGGTGGAAAGATGGTCCTCAATATGAAAAGGGTTTTATGATGTTTGTAATAGGAGGGGATACGTCTGATGACCTCAGAGTTTCTTTTCAGGCTTGGGAATACCTGGTAAATAGCTGATCTGGTTTTGTCTTTAGACTTTGAAACTTTCCTAGGGCAAGGGCCTGTCTTTATATTCAAGTGGGACACAGCTCAGAGCCCTGTATCAGTTCTTCATTGGAGTGAACATAAACACCATTTGCGTTTCAATTGCCAGGAGTAGCTCTGGATACAGTGAAAATAGGTAGTAGCTTATAGGAGTTGCAAATCATGGGTGGGATAACAGCCATGACACAAATGTTTACTTAACTTGTGCCAGAGCTATAAAAATCCAGTTAACCACTTTCTTTTTCCCACTGTTGGAAAGGCTTTGGAATTGTGATGTTACCTGAAAGGAGAAGTTTCTGGCATCACTATATCCATCTGCTTCTCCACACCCAAAGCAGTGTCTGGCTCTACAGGTTTTTGTCCTTGACTCTGTCTCAGCTTTGTCCCTTCCCTCGTTCTCCTTCTGTCATTACTCTGGCCCTTGTTAGACTCCAGTCTTTTGTCTTTGGGGAAAACACCAAACTGAATTTAGTTGTTGCCAAGAAGCTATGAGCCAGTTCTGGCAAGGAAGAAAAGCTTCAATTTGTACAGTGTGGCACGAGCCTGAAGCCTTCTGCTGTTCGATTTCAGTAGAAACACTTAATCTCAAGTATTTGTCAAGTGGTGGGCTCCACAGAACAGCCCTGATTCAGGCAACTGACTGGTAGTGCAGCAGTTACCCAGTCTTAGGGGGCCACACAAACAAAATTCCAGGCTTTCAAGATATAGGGCAGCAACATTCAGGATGATTTCTCCTTTTTCTAAATATGTCCCTGTAATAAGAAAGCATGCTCTCTGCTTTGATTTGATGTTGTGGTACAAGGCAACCTTCACTGAGGCTGGGAGTAAGCTCCAGAGTTTGTGTTTACTTTCTTTGTGGCTAATATGTTTTTACTGATGTGCTGTTAACACATCCCATACACAAGCGTGTCACGTATACACACACACGCGTATCACATTCATATATAGACACAGTAGATTTACTTACCAATTATCTTCTTTCAGATGGATTACGGCATTTGTCTAATAAACTTGCAAAAATGCAACACGATAGGAAGAAATGTTTTTAATAAATAAATAAAATACGGCACTGTTATGCCTGGAGTTTTTTTACAATGAAACTGGAAAAAAACTGAAGTATAAAGTATTCAGATATGTTTACAATATGGTAATCTGAACGCACTTTTTTAAAGGCCATGGTCAAGTTCAAGCTGTTTAACCACCATTTAAGGTATTGTATTGATATCTTATTGCTTGAGCTTTACAGTTCAACTGAATTGAATTGTAGGCTCAGACATTCTCTATGACCTATTTTATGCTTTTGCACCCCAAATGCATTTGGGTTACACCCCACCCTTCTGCCCCACCTTCATTTATTATGGCTTCATTTGATGCAGAGCTGATGTACTGGTAAACTGATTATGTGCCTGTGGTGGGTGACATGGCATCCTTGTCTTTCTCCCACTCTAAAAGAATGACTCATAACTCTTCATCATGAAAAAGCTTGTAAAGAATTTAAAAGTGGATGTTTGATCCCAGAATTTCAACAAACTATATTTCCGTTTCTTTGTTGCTGACAGCTTTTTTTAATTGTTATTATTTATCAGTTCAAAAATGCAAATGAATCTCTTCAAATATTTTTGGATGCTGGAATGTCTCTAAAAATTATTGATAAAACAAACATGGTATGAATATCATGCTAATCAATGCAAAACAAGCAAGTATGATAATTACTATCCAGCAGCTAAAATTAGTATGTGATCTAGATGTGTATATTAAAAAAAAAAATCCCAAAAATCAGTCATGAGTTTTATTCTTTTAGTATAGAGAAGTTAAAAGAGAGGAGAGATGTGGTAGTCTTAAATATGGAAAACATTGCACCAGAGTGGTTAGAAATAAGTGTTTCACAGTGGACTTAGGCAAAAGAAAATGAATGGGCAGAAACAACATGAGAAATTTAATTTAGAAAACAGAAAATGTCTTTAATGGTGGGGGAAGTTGAGCACTGAAGTAGATCACTTGGAGAAGCTGTGATATCTCCATCATTGAGGTTTTTAAAAACAGGGTAAATAAACATTGATCAGGAATAATTTAGGCAGAAGGGATTGCATCCATGGACAGGAGGATGAACTATACGACTTCTCTTTGGGAGTTACATCATTATATGTCTCTTTATTGAAGTCCTTGGAGGAGTCCAGGAATCATGAATATAGAGAACAATTGTTCCTAGTGATAGTCTTACCAATTCAGTTCCAGTTTGTATTAATCTTGTCTTTACTTTGGAAGATCGCTGCAAAACTCTCTGACTAACAGAATTTCTGATACTTTATAAACACTTTGGAAAGGGAGCACTACGATTTGCACAAGAGACTAATTAGGACATTTTGGCCAAAAGGTTTGAAGAGCTTACGCTTTTTTGTATATGTTTATAAAAGCTGTACTCATTCTTTCTGTAAGAATTCTAGTGATGAAGCTCATCAAGCACTTCAAAAGCACTTTAGGTGTAATTTGAAGCTTGCTGATGACAGTAGAATTTTTTCTATTACTTCTTAATAGGCTGCATGTCAGGCTTTTTGTGTGGTGTTCATATAGTGGGTTCTATTTTCTTACTAGGAGTAAATAGCTGGCATGACAAATACTGCTTTTGCTTTGGTCAAAGGAAGTCTTTTCTAATTCTACAGTCAGCTGCATGTTCGACCCCATGTTCCTGGGCTGTGTTTAGAAAAACTATTATATATCTGTTAGTCAGATCTGTCTGCCTTAGTGACTGCAAGAGACTTTGACTATTTATGCCTGTTAATCATGGTACATCATATAAAGAGACAAGCTGTGTTATCAGAATACTTTTAACCACACAGAAAAACATCAAAAACCCTTATCTCATTTGTTTAAATGCATCTCAGTCTGAATTTAATGATATTTTTACCCAGACATATTTCAGAGTACGCTCACCTCTGCCTGACATAAACAAGTCTCTTAAGAAGCACAAACAGGATTTTAGAAACTTGACTGCAATTGAACCTGTTAGCATTTGTTATATTGGCACCCTAAGATGTCAAGATTAGGAGTTTGTAAAGATTTGTGTTTTTAAAGTTGCTACGCTGATGGACTAATTAACATTTATTCTCTTCCTCACATGTAGTCACATGTAGTGACTGCTTAGGAATAGCATGCCTCTCAAGTCTACTTGTCTCATGTTTCTGATAAATGTCTAATGACTTCTTGTAAATTGGAATATTTTCTGTATTGTGCCAATACATCAAATACAGAAACAGCCTCTTCTGCCACGGTCTCAATAAGTGAGGTGGATGAGTAAATGGAGGTGTCTGGGCTTTAAGCAGCGGTGGGTCTTCTTTAGTCTACTTCCTGGAATCACAGAAAAACTGCTTTAGGCATTCTAAAGTGTTTCAAATGTAATGTAAGGGCCAGGATTTCTTTCTTTATTGCAGGGGAAGAGGGTCTCAATGCTTCTATTTCAGTAAAAGTTATTCTTGCAGTTACAGGTGTATTCTTAGTAGTTAATCTTAAATTTCCTTAACTGCAAACTGAACATAGTTCATATAGCTTTACACTTAACGAACAACTGATACTATTATTCTTTATGCCATCCATTTATGGAGTTGCACTGTAAACTGTTACCAGCTCACCACATTTGTCTTTTTTCTGGACAGATTACACCTAGGGTTTTTTTTTTTTTTTAATTCCCCTCTATATCCTATTTTTCAAGGGGTTTTTAGCATTATTTTCCTAACATTTTTGGTAACATTTTAAGTCTAGGAACAAGAATAGCATTTGAACCATTGCTTAATGAGAACAAGATGGTCAAATGATTTATCATTGTTGCAGTCCTGCTGAAGATCAAGTCTTCCAACAGTAATGCCAGCTAGAGTGAAATATACTTAAATAATCCTTTGATACTTAACAGAAATATATTCGGCTTCAATATATTGGGAAGGTTGTACCTCAATATCTAGGAGAGTGTGTGTCAAAGTGGCCAGTTGGTTTGACCAACAGTATTAAGCCACAGCCAATTGTTTCCCTTCGTAGGTTGCTGCTTAGCTTTATGTCTTAGACAGCTGTAACTGATTTTTTATAATAATTTTTTCACTGAAGTCTACAATATAATGTAGGATGCTTTTAAAACAGATGTTCATTGAATGATTCGGTCAGCTCCAGTTACTGATAAGAAATGGCTGAAATTCCTACTTGGTTTGTAGAAAATATTTCTGCGATAACCAAGCAGCAGTAGATCTTTCTGTTTGCAAATAGTTTTGTTTGTCTCTTATAAAAGATGAAAAAATGCTTTGGCACCTGCTCAGTGTTGAGGTTTTTTTAAATTTATTTTGTATATATTTTTAAATTTTTTTATATATATTTTTATTTGTGCTTTTTTCAAATTCTTTTCATTGTTTTGGGCACCTGGCAAAGATTCTCTGAGCTGTTTACCAGCAATGTAACATCACAGCAACTGGGCAACTACTGCAAAGGACCGGTTCCCAATATTCATGTATATTCATTTAATGTCCCTTTGCTAGGACATTTGCAGAAACAATGACTTGTGGTTTTACTTGGAGGCAGAGGCAAAGAGCAGTCTGCAGTTGCTGCATCCTGCACATACACCAAAAGGGGACTCTGAACTCCTGGTCTCTTCTCTCAGGTGTCCTGGCTGCACGGTGGGGAAAGATGATGGTCTCCACAGGTTTGAGGACGCTGTTCTCTGAACCAGAAAGCATGATCTACCCTCTTTTATCCCACTTTGATTATATAGGCTTTATTATAACCCCGTCTTGTTTCTCTCTTTCTCTGAGATAAATCTTTTCATCCTTTCTTCTTCTTTTCTGTTTCTGGAACTTTTGATCTATTTAGTGTTCTTGTATTTTGCCTTTCCTTACTCATGGAAACTGAGAGATGGCAGCGGAACAAATGCATCTTTCTACCTCACTGGTCACTGCCATACCCATGTGGAAAGTGCATGCAGATGCTTTTGAAGTGGTGCTTTTTTGTCTCTATTCTGTAACACAGACAGTTTTATTTTGTTTCTGCATAAATCAGGCTGTGTCATAAAATTGCAGAGAGTTTTGAGAAGTTAAACATCCAGTTACTTCTGATGAGTGCCTGGAATGAGTTTCACTCACCTAGTTTGGGAACTGAGAAGCTCTTAATTTGCTATTCAGAGTACATTACTGGACATGATTTTACAAAGAACTTTGAGTTCTTACTGGACCACTGCGAAAACCATGATCTGCTAAGGGATAATTCATGAGCTGAAAGCTGAAGGGAGAATACTGTGTATAATATATTAAAGTAATCTCCATAACAGTAACAGTCAATTTTCCTATTCAGTATGTGTTTCGTTACTTTGCTACAGTAATACAGCCAAGCTAGAATAGCAGTAGCAGGAAACATACAAATGCTTCTGTTCTGTACAGGTCTGCAGGGCTCACCAAATTGTATGTCAGCTACAGGCAGCAGGAGATCACTAAATTATTTTTCAGCGTTTTTCCGAATGTCTCAGAGGCTGCTAATGTTTTGCAGGCCCTTCAGAGAATTCATCTCTGTGGTCTAGGTAGCTTCTCTGGTACCACAAAGGGTCCCAGCAGCGCACAGGGCAGACAGCATGCCATTGTTTCCTGGTGCTGTCACTCGGTGCAGAGTAGTGGTTCTGACAGGGTGCTGTAGAGAGCAGAGAGTTGTTGGTAAGCCGATCTGATTTTCAGTTTTCCTATACTCTGTGCAGCATGGCTGGGTATCCTAAACCCTTTTGTATATTGTAAATAATTCCGGCCAGTCTCACAGATGGGCTAGAATGTAAAGGTCCATCTCTCAAAGGATGAGATGTACCCGAAGCAGAAATAACTGTAGTTGAGAAAGGAGGTTTCAGTACACATGGCTTGATGTGGGGTGGTGTGACCTGGAGACTGTTTTTTCACTTGCTGTTGATAAATATGCCCGCTGAGGTCACAGAGGGAACCAGTAGGTATTAACACAAAGAGAGGGCAGGAGACTAAAACTCCTTTTCTGCCGTGGAAAGCAAGGGTCCATTCCACCTTTATCTCTGCAGAGGATTCAATTTTCTCACTGCACACTGCTGTAATTTCTGAGGGTGCACGCATTCCCCTTGCTGCACTCTTGGACTGTATAACGTCTCTGAGCTTCATGTTTGCACTAGAGAGATTTTTCTCCCTAGTGGCTAAGACTCAGGTTACAAAGCCTGAGCACCAGCTTCACCACTTAAGTCTACCAGGCGTCACTTGATGACCTGGGCTCTTCTCACTCTCCCAAAGTGGGCCTCCCTCAGTCCATTCCCATTGCCTGGCAGATACACAGCAGATGCCCCTTACAAGGTGCTGTTGTGATGGGTCACTGTTACTAATATTTGCTTCTCTGCCCCATCTTTGACCTTATGATACTGTGCATTTTTAAGACTGTAATCATGTCAAAAGACTGATGTCATTTCAGGGCAAAACAGTGGAAAAAACAGAGTCAGAGTGAAAGCTTTTATTCCAGTATAAATATCTGAAATAACAACACAGGCACTCCCAAGTCTTGACAATGTGTTTCTCTTTGCATGTGTGTTTCCTTTTCTTTTTAATAAAATGTGCTCTGTTTCCAAATTCCCACTTCTGTCATGGAAGTGTTCGAATTTGATGAGATACATGTTAACCTCTTGAAAGATTAGTGATCCTCTAACACAGATTTTAATGGCTCGTTAGTGTAAAAGGAAGTGTTGCTAGACTGATGGGACATAAACATGATTCATATTCAAAAATAATATATTGCACCGAGTTCACTTGCTGACTCCCTCTGGCTATAAGGGCAAAGTGCAGCCAATAAAAGGCAGAAACCAAGAAAACACAGACAAGTGCTTCTGACCTGAGTGAGGTGCAGGCAGACTCTCATCACTGAAGGAGGTCAGATTGTTTCACAGATGTAAGCAGGTGCACCTCTATGGGATTAAGTAGAGCTATTCAGATTTACAGCAGCCAAGAATCTAGCCCCAAATTTTTTAATAGTTTGGTACACAGTTGGGAGAACAGAAATCTACTGTCCATACAGTTTTATTGAACATTGAACAAACCATCCACGTGTTTTCTGATGTCTCCAGCTCACACTGAGACCTCAAAGGAAAAAACTTGGAAGTAATAAAACCAATGAGATCTAGTCTAAAACTGAAATGGAGATGGTTTTCATTTGAACTGTTTGCTCTGGCTGTTTCTTCTGTTACTGGATCATCCCCTATGTGTATCTGACTCAAAAGTCCCTTTGGCAGAGGTATGGATGTAGCTGCTTTGAAGACTATGTTGCCTGTAACCCCTGATGAGCTAATTGCTACTGACTACCCACCAAGATTTGGTGTAAAACAGTTTGTTTGGCATTGCTCTCTGCTGAGAGCTGAGTAACCTGATTACATGTGTAATGCTTTTATTTTCTGTCTCTCTTATTTCTTCTGTCACTGTTTGACTCTAGAACCCGCCTAGTAACATTTGCTCTGGCACTTTGGAGGAGGTATTCATACATTCAGCACCTCCTTTGACATTTTGAGGCAACTGGGGGGAAAAAAGGATGCCCTGCAGGACTCAGCTATAAGTGCCTTTGAAGTGGGAACAGCCTCATGTTATCACTGTGATAGTGTGATGTACTGAAGAATATTCTTGTCTCGCAGGTACTCAGTAACATTAATTTCATTTTGATAGTAAGTCATTCAGGAGTAATTAATTTCATTTTTGGCTAGTCAATATGCTTCAGTTTATAAATTACTGATTTGGGGTTTTACCTGCATTTGGGCCAGTGGCCTTGATTAAATCATTCTTTCCTGATTTCTAATGCAGTGATTCATTCAGGAAGAGTTATCCCAAAATTGGTAAGTATCTTAAAATGAAATAATTTTATCCAGTCAATAATGGCAATTGTAATGAAGGCTCAACAATTCACTTTCTCTACCTCTCCCAATGAAGCTACGTATATGTACATGCCCTCTCTAATAGCTGAATCAGCATGCCTTTGTCTTGTGACTATTGTATTTGAATTGAAAGCATTGTCCATTAAAAATTGTTTCTAATTGACCTTTCCACTGGTCTTCCACTGCAAATTTCAGGTATCCTATTTGTAACTCTATTTCACGTTTCTTCCTCAAGGTGGATTATAGATGTAAACTATAAGTTAGAGGTGGGTTAAAAACTTTTCATTAATCTCTAAAGACTGATCTAACTAATGTGTCTGAAGCAGTTTCAAGGCATGAAATAAATTTAACTGATGCAAAAGTCTTCCTGAATTCCTAGCCAGTCTGAAATATTTTTTTTTTCCTGTCCTGTTCATTTCAAGAGCTGTTCAGGATCAGTAATGACAGAGGTGACAGTTAATAACTGGTCTTTTAATAAAAAGAAGAGCACATGTTAGGGAAAAACTTTTCCTGAAAAGTTGCAGTAGGATGCAGGATGACACATGGAAAGGTAGTGAAAGGAGGAGGCAGTGCATTTGTCTGACCAAATACTTTTTTTTTTTTTTTCTGCAGCTGTTTACACCTAAGTTGGTTGCTGAGCCTCTTGTTGTAGTCAGTGGAGAGAAACAGGAGCTTCTGAGATTTAGCTTGTCTCGTCTTAAAGTAGACAGGTCAAATAGGTCAGGTGCACCTCACCCTAAAAAATGTCCTTTTCTCTGTGTTTAAAGGGTGAGCCTTGAGTGACTATCTTCACAGCAGACATCTACTGAGGTGTCCCACCTCATAAGTCTTGATGTTACCTGGCTTAGGTTTAGGACAGTGGCTGTGATGTGGTGAAGGTATTTTGTTTCAAATTCATCCAAGTGGATGTGACTATAGTGAGGGTCTCCCTTGCACTGATCTGACGCCGTGAGGTCCGATTTACAGCTATATGGGGAGGTGACCCTGTGTCCCATGGTGCTATTGGAACCTCAGTGATACTCTTCTTGATAGGGTAGCTCAAGTAGCTTCCTGAAATTAAGTGAGACAAATCCCAGTCCAAGGTGGTCAATGTGTCTGTTCATCTCCCCCAGTTTCATGAGGAATAATGAGAAGTCTTGGTTTTGTGCTGATATGGAACAAAAAATGGTTGAACCAGTCACACGAACAACTCATGGTAAAACTACAAAGGATCAGGAGAGAACTGGCTAGGTGTGACTTTTCTTAAATGAGGGATCAGTTGTCAACTACTTGAGGAGATACCCAGAAGTGAGAATAATGTTAGTCTATTGGAATATTCCTGTAATTTCAAACAGTTATTCTTTTAGTACCATTGCATAGTGGTTTTTTAATAGTCGCCATTAACAATTTAATATGCATGCTGTATCTGATGTATCTGTTCCTGAAAAACAAATATCCTGTTCTTGGAAGAGCTTAATTATCTATTTCCTTTCCTTTTCTCCTTTTTTTATATCGTCCCCTTTGCTATCAATCTGTGTACTCTTTAAAAAAAAAAACAAAACAAAAAAACACTAAACAAAACCAAACAAAAAACAAAACACTGAACACATAAGTGTTTTAAAGTCTGCTGATTGTTGTCTAGAGACATGACAAATAAAGATGGTTTCCAAATGGAATTTCCAAGTACATTAACATAATGATGGCATTGTGCCTACATTTATTTCCTCAACAGTTGTGTTCCCTCCCAAATGTGAGTTGTGCAGATAAAGAGAGCTTATCATAGATAGCTGAAATTAAATTTTTCTCTAAAAAGTTCAGACTCAGCTAAGAAAATGTAGTTCTAAATAGAATGATGGAGCGACTGCTACAATTGATTGCTGTGGTGTTAGCCTGGGAGATCAGGCTGACTGCACTGTGTAATTAATACATTGCAATGAATGCACCGGATGATATCACTTAATAGGAGGAACTTGTGCTAACCATCATTATCAATACTGCATGCTTTTTCAATTCCAGATTGTGGTTAACTGATTTGACATTAAATTCCCCTTTACTTTTGCTCCGCATTGCAGAGATGAATTGTTTTGTGCCCAGAGATCAACAGAATATCGACCTACAAGTCAAATCTGTCTACCCACCTTTTACATGCCTTTTTGCTTACTACATGGCAGAGTAAATTAAACCTATCTGCTACTGTAAGCTTCTATTTCAATATAAATCTCTCCTTTTATCTTAAGCTCTTTATCAAGGTTTTAGCAGTGAATTCTGCTCACTCAGGTATTCCTGTCTGTTCAGATTCACCAGTTCTAGGATCCTTCATGCCAGACAGTATCTGCTTCAGTAGGATCAGAATAATTTAGCAGCTTTGAAAATGCTTCTGTCATTTATTCTAGAAGTCAGCTGTCTTTGAAGGAGCAGGAAAGGCTAAAGTAGTTTGCATTTATTGGCAAACTATCGCTTGTGTTAGTACGGACTTTTAATTTCATTGCAAAATGAGAAAGTAAACATTGTTTTAGAAACTTTAGTCAATTGACATTGCTGAAGAAGTTTTCCTTATTTAGAAAAGAATAACCCAAAAGTTAATACTGGAATTCCATATTCACCAAAAAAAAGAAGGCTGATGCTTTAAAAGGCTGTAATTCATAAACTGGAACAATGAAAGGCTGTAAATAATACCTTCAAAATGGTCTGGGGACAAAGTTGGTCACATATGCATATATTTACCTAATTGAAATACACTGTTTCAAGAACACAGGAACAAGGTACTAGCCTAAAAAGCTATCCAACAGTACCCATCTCAGGAAAAATAGAAGGTCTGTCTTTCAGTCAGAAAAGTGACAAATCCAAGCATGAATCTACACTAAAGATCCAACCTGCATGTCTTGTGCTTTGCCAAGGAGGTTTGGGAAACCAGCTGTGCCTCTGCTTAGAGAGGAGAACTTGTGATAAGATCCATAGGAGACTTTTGCCAAGGACAAACATCACCAGGCAGAATCAGTATGGTTCTCAGACTTGTGCACCCATATTATTTTGCAATTACTGCAAGGAAGGCTGGGAAATAAAAACAAATATTCCTTGGAGAAGTCTGAAGTCTTCATATAGACATGATGGGAAATTCCAAATTTGGTGACTAAATAAACATACTACCCCTTCTAGAAAGAGAAGAGGCGGCAAAATGGAGACAGTTTCTGCTGTACAACGTATAAAATGTAGTGTAAGAAAATGAAGCACCAATGCCCATTGATTTTAATAGAATTCTATCTAACTTGCACTTCCTGAAATAGTGACTTTCAACCCCACTTGTTCATGAAATGTAATAAAATGAATGATACAAAGATGACTTGGTTATTTAAAAGTATATCAGTTAAAGCTGTCAGAAATTTCTAAAGTTTCTAAACTCTGAGGCATGAGGTCTATTTTAAGAGTTTAGCCAATTCTTGCATATCAAAATGAGCTGTGATGTTGCAGATTACTCTCACTATTTTTTCAACTTTTGCTGGACATTGTTTTAGACTGGTATACTGGTGCGTGAACAATTTTTTATATAAAAGTGTGATGGGATGTTATTGGTTTTGCTTATCAGTGCTCAGGATGGGCATAAATCACCTTAACAAGTCTTTGCAGTTGTTACCTCAATTAATTTGCATTAGAATTGTTAAGAATAGTTTTGCTGCTGATTTTGACTGCAGAGGTGATTAATAAAAATATTTTTAGCAGCACATATTACAGATGAAAATGCTGGATTTTATAATTATTTGGGAGATCTACCTTTCTGTAACTGTGCATTAACTTTGAAAAAATATTTATATGCTTTCAGATAAGCTGGTCAAAAATTCCACTGGTGCTGAAGTAGCCTGAAGTTAATAAAAGAGCTAGTAAGCAAAAAAGTTTTGACCAATGTTTGAATATAGTAACCTGTTGAGGTTCATTAAAGGTTTTAGTAATCTTGACCAATGATTATTTTGATTTCCTTTCTGGAAGTGATTGTGCCTTCAGGAGAAGCGACATTGAATAATAGTTCTGCCTCATTTAAATATGTCAAGCATCAGTAGCTCTATTTCCCCTTGCCCTGCATCAAGGTTGTCTTGTAGGTAGAAGAGAGTGTTTTTATTCTCTGCTAAAAGAAGAAAATATTTTAAGCTCTTTAGTGTACTTACATAATGGACAGCAATTTTAAAATTTCCAGTATCATCGAGTCTTATGATTTTTATATATTATTGGGGGTTTTTTTAATCGTCATAAGATTTAATATTCTCTTTGGAGTCTGAGCTCTGGCATTCAGGGACTTACATGAAAATCCTGGCTTGTACCAAGAGAAGTTTTACCTTGGGAGAGAGGGGGCTTAAAGTGTGATCCCTAGCAGTTCCATGGAGCTCAAAAAGCAATTTAAAGCAACTTTCACTGAATTTCACTGAATTCTCAGAGTTGGAAGGGACCATAGAGATGATCTAGTCCAATTCCCCTGCTGAAGCATGATTGCCTAGAGCATTTTAGGGCATGTTACTCAGGACTGCATCCAGTCGGTTCTTGAAAATCTCCAAAGAAGGGGACTCCACAACCTCCCTGGGCAGCCTGTTCCAGGGCTCTGGCACCCTCACTGTGAAGAACTTCTTCACTATTATTTCATGATATTCTATCACAAGAGAGGAAGAATAGAAAGCATAGTCAAGCTCGATCATTTAAGAATAATTGCTGACTTTCAACATGTTCAGTCAGAAAATAATGGTTCTTTTCACACTCTCCACCTTCTCTGTGGGATCTGTCTGGTGGACAGCAAAGACATCCTCTAGAGGAGGTAAAAAGAACACCATAGGAAAAGTCTAGTCGAGGTCTGAAATTATCACTTGCATCAGGGAAGCTCACCCTGGAAGGAAATGGGTAACATGAGATCCTCCAACACCAGAAAGACCATCTCCCACTTTCTGGAAGATGAGGAAGGAGGGCAATGACCAGAACAGACAGATCTATGCTGACTATGACTAGTAGTACTTTAGGATAGTTTCTTTTATAAAACGTCAATTTATGCATGTAAGATGGTTACAGTAATGTTGTACTTCACCAGGATGAACAAGTGCTACTTCCAGTAACTGTTTTCCTGCAAAACTGTAGACAGCAGAAAGGAGCACTATGTCATGTCAGTGACATTTTTATAATCATTAATGTTTCAACTTGAAATTCTCAATAGCTGCAGAGAGGCTCAGTCGCTGAAATAAATGTGTCCGCAATACTGATTAGAAACTGAAAGGATTAGCTTGATGTCTCTGATGTTATTGCTTGCTGAAATGAAAAGGAAAAAATGTTCAAAGGCCCAGACATAATGTACCTGACTTCCCCAGACCTATCAAAGGGTTAGCATCAATAACCAAGTAATGGCTGCTTTATAGTTTGAATTTTCTGACCCGATGTTTTCAAAAAGCTAATAAAAAGCCACAGTGCTGAGAGGAAATTTTAGTTTGGAATGATTGTAAAAATAAAATAGTAATGATAAAGCAATTTGTGTTGGTCTAAGAGTGGAAGTTAAACCTGTAATTATGCCACTCTTGAAGAGCAACTTGGAAAAAAGTTGCAAGTTTGCATGTGCATAGCTAAGCATGCTACAAAGCGAGGTTTATATAGGAATGGAATTTAAAAAAATGTTTTTGTTAAATGTGCTCTTCATGGAAGATATCTCGTTTCACTCTACAAGAGGACCTTAACCACTATGAAAGTTTAGACTGTTTGAAACAGGCATTTTAAAGATGCTCACAACAATGTCATTTTAGAGCTCTCCTAACAACTTTATGTTAAACTTCACATAGGCTACATCTTAGGCTTTACTCCTGCAAATACTTGTTCAACTATTTAATTTTTTATGTATGCGTCAACTTCCATGGAATTGGAGGTAGAATTTAGAAAATACTCTGTTTACGAAGAGGAGAGTTTGGGCCTATAAGAATGATAACTCACTCACTGGAGTCACTAGAATCAGTAGAGTTATATCCCTTAAAACCAGCTTGTGTGTGGTGATATACTGCTATGTTACCACTGCATATAGCAGCTTTTAAGTACAGCATTGTTAAAATTAACTTGATTTTTGTACCTGCTTCAAGTTCCCCCAGCATTGACAATAAATCCCTGGGAAGGGAAACAAATTATATTGGTTATACTGCATCTTAAATAATTAGTATTTTCTCCCTTTAATTTTTGGGCAATACATACATACAAGTATAAAGAACATCTGATAGAAAAGGGATTTTCTCTCTCAGATGTAATAAAGACTTTCCTTACCTTTTTGTCTGAAGCTTGAAAAATTCTTTCCATCTAGAAAATAGAGTACAGGAAAACAGTTGGTTACATTATGCACTCTTGTTTGAAATCAAGCTTCTCCAGCTCTGTCGGGTAATACCATCAGCACCTCTGGAGGTTGTACTTAACCTTTCAGATTATAAAAGATCATATTTGGATTCCTTTGGATCTCACTGGGCTCAGAGAAGCTGTACCAGAAGTTGAATGATCATAAACAATTTCTTCAGCTATAACAATGTGGGGTGTAAAGACTGTGGTGTCTTTGCGTTATTATCCCTTGTTCTACACTCAGAAACTAGGACACTGTACCATTTTTCCCTCTGTAGCTGGGCTGACATCTGGAAGACTTGTTTTTCCCTTCATAAATGTAGTCCATGGGATAATCAAGTGCACTTACTCAGGCAGTAGTCTTACAGGGCAAATAATGTGGAGAAGAGTAACAGGAAGAGAAATACTTTAACCCTTCCCTTCACAAAGTGAATTGTTTCCCCTCTTCTTGAATAATTTTCTTATATGTATAGGTCACATTTATCCAGTTGTGTAATCTTGTGCCTATTACAGTGGAACTGAGAAGTGATACGTGCATTTGCAGGCCCAGCACGGGTGGTGCAGTCAAGTGTCTTCTAATTGTCCAAGTTCTACACCATCTTTCTAGTTGGCTTCTCTCAATTACTGCTGGGAGTTATGCTCTCCATTTTCCCTGTAGGTCTAGATTTTACTTTTCCATTATGTTAGTTGCTGTTTTCTCCATTTTTTTCCTGCCTTGTAATCTCAATGCATCAGGGGAACTTTGTTTAGATTTATATACTTCATAGGGACAGAGACTTTGTATGCCAGTTTTTCTGGCCTTATAGAAGAAATAAAACCTCTCAGTTATAACGAAAGATTACAGAACACAAGTGTTCTTTTAAAGTTGTGCCATGTGTGATTTAGTCATAGTTCATGTGTTAGATATATTCCAGTGTCTTCACATGCCTTTTTTCAGGTCTTTTAAATAGACAAGGTCCCTGGTTATCTGATAATCAAGGTCATCCCGTATTGAATGGCAAAATAAACTCAGTGTCCTGGTTTAAACAACACAGACTTAATTTCTTTCTCAGTAATTTTACTTTTTGGTAATGTATCTTCTAATGCTTGGGAAAACTCAATTTTAGAAGACCCTAATGTCTGAATTTGTGAAAACATTTACTTTATAGCCAGTTATGGTATGTGGATTTCAAGGTCTCTGTGTTTTTGAGCTAGCCAGGTGCAGGGATGAGGAGGAGTGAGACCTGGGCGCTTGACCCAAGCTGTCCAACAGGACTATTTCATACCATGAACATCACAGTCAATATAAATCAGAAAGTTTTCTGAGGAGTTCTCTCTTTTCCTTCATGGCTGGGAACCTGAGAACTTCTTGCCCTGGTGCCAGACCCTTGAGCCCTCCCCTTCTTCCCGAAGCTGCAGTGCTGGCAGTGTCTGACATTTGCTGTCCACTACTGGGAGTGCACAGCTTCCTACTGATAGAATGGGCTGAGTATAGTCCTTTTATATTGGTATTGGGATTAATACTAGTTCTTCAGTGTTATTAATGTTAATTATTTAGTGTTATTCTATTAAATCTGTTTGTATTTTAACCTTAGGTTTCCTTATTTTTTCCTGGTTCCCCTTCCCAGGAGTGGAAGAGTTGTCAGGTGATAGAATAATTGTCTAAATGGCAATAAATTGTTGTGGGTTCCTCAAACCATAACACTCAGGCATCAAATCTGATGAAAACATTGGATAATGTACTATGAGAATCACAAGATCTGTAACAATGGGCTAAATTTCTGGTTTGATTTCAATTCAGTGAAGTTACAGCTGATCATAGTGGCACAGCATATAAAATTAAAACTGTAAGGTGGTCATTGTAAAGTATTTAGAAATACTTTCTCCCAAACATTTGTTGTTCAGCCTAAAACTCTGAATAAAATTTTCCTTTTTTTTTTTTCCCCCCTCCAATGGTTAACTCATGACTTCAATGCCCCCATTCCACTCCATGCAGAGAATTTGAAAATTGCTGTTGGATGAGCTATGGGCTGCTGGCATGAAAAAATGGGATCTGGTATGTTAATATGCATGGGCAGAAAGGCGTGCTGAGAAGCTCTATTAGAGCTGTAAGACCAGTGGTATTTTTCAGTCATGCTGTGACACCCACAAGGGCATTGTTTCTCCAGCAGTTCAGCTAAACTCAGCTGACTTGCCTCCAGTACCTCAGTCATATCTTTTTTGGAACTATGAGGCCCCTCCCCCAGAAAAAGATGAAAAATATGGCATAGTGGTAACAAACTATTTAAAACTGAAAGCTCAAAGGCTATATATTCAGCTGTCAAAAAATCGTGTTTTTCAGTGAAGTCATTGCTCACATGATTTGCTTCACTGTAAAATTGTAATAGAGAAAAGACAGTTGGTTTTTACATAGGTTGACATTTTAACCAAATTTGAACTTGTCTAGCTGAGGCATCGGAAAGACTGTCTTTGTTTTCCTTTGCTTTATTTTCCTAAGAATTTGGACTAAATGCTTTGTCAGAAAAACAACAGTTCTGCTCCCCTCCATTTTTTTGACAACAACAGTCAAAATTTCTTCCCCTCCTTTCCCTATATGATCACTTAGGATCTGGATGTTTCACAGTGCCTGTTCATTCTGCTGACCTCAGTGTTGCACAGATCTTGAGAACTGTGGAGTAACAAATACTTCCCATAAGCTACCTATTGACTATTATTCCTTCTGCCTACATGATGGGTATTTCTGATGTTCTGGTGTGAAAGTGTTATCAGGAATAGAGCGCTACAAGTAGTCTTCTGAGTACAGTAAGCTAAAGAGTCTTGGCTTCATGCAGGTTTGTATCCCATGGCTGAATGAGTTTTGTGTCTAAGGAAATGTGAGATCCAAGTGAGGCTTTCCCATGGTTAGTACACTGAGGAAAAGCTGAGGGAAGAGGAGCTTCATCCCCTTTAGGTTCTCCAGCATTTATCACATCTTTAGCTCATGCAGCACCCTAGTGTTTACTTGGGCTGTTTATGGGCTCTCTTCTCTGCTTCATCATCTGCTTCATCCTTTGCTTGATCTGTTTGATCACTACTACAAGTGTTTTATATACAGATGTTTTAAAATGTGTACCTTTCCATGAAATACGGTTGAAACTAGTCAGTGAATGGAAAAACTATTGGGGTGAAAAGGGAGAAACACAGAAATACAGAGAACGTGATTGCACAAGCGTAGATTCCCCAGAGGGCCTTACCTGCCATGGCAGTCAGTGGTACAGTACTGAAGATGTGGTGGCCTGGATTCAAGAATGCATTTCATACAAAGCTGAAGTACAGCGAGTGGAGCGAGGGGGATGCCAAAGAATGGGCCTTGCAACAGTGGATAAGACTATGCAGGGAATGGCTAAACCGGCAAATAGGGAGTGACAAAGAGAAGGCTGTATCCAATAAATCACCTTTCTCCTGGATTTCCATGCCATGACATCCAGGACGATGAGCGTTAAAAGTCTTCTGTTCTTCACACAGTAGGGGAGAACAAGTTGCTATCTGCATTTTGCAGAAGAGCTTTGCAGTTAGAGCATTCTCTGGCTATCAATATGTAGGCTCAATTCCTGCATTTTCTGGATGGAATCAAATCTCCTGCTTCAGAGCAGAGGGTCAAGCAAAAACATTGTGCTGAGGTGCGGAGAATCCTAGGCTAACTTTGGAACCAGATACCTAAATCATTCAGCTGGAAAGTTGTCTCTTACACTTTAAGCAAATGATCTGTCAGCTTGGTTGCTGTCAGCTGTTGCCAGTCTTCAATAGCAGAATTTCAAGCACATTCAGAAAGCTTAGTTTCCTGATAAGGCATAGAGAAATAAGCAGTGTATATAGGAGATGTGGGAAAAATTGTCAAGCTTTTTTGCACATAAGCCCTTAGTGCCTGCACTTTGGACAACTTAGTGGTTCTTTAGATTTCATGTTGCAAAACATTTTATCTAGTGAATGAGACTAAAGGATGAAAAAAGTGACTGTTCTTAGTCTGTTCGAAGAACAAAAAGTGTATCAGACAAGTTTTCATATCTGAGAAGAAGAAATAGAAATCTAATTTGTCATCCGTGAAACTGAACAGATTCCAAAAGAACCTATTAGCAAAAGATTTTAAAACACTAGAGATATTAGAAAGTGCACTGAAATTATTAAATTAGGTGAAACCTAATGTATCTTTTAATGTGTCATGTATCTTTTAAGGGTGAAATTTCTGATAAAAATCAAAACTTTGTACGTGTTCTGCCAGAATATTTACCACTCCCCTTTACTTTTCTTACTGACTGCTTTAGTTCTAAAAAACAGTGAGAGAGTTTCTGGGGTGACACGATTCCACTGAAAAGAGCATATACAATTAGAAGAACTTGCAACCAGCAAAGCCCACTGCCCCTTAAAGTTAAGGCCTACATATGTCATTAGGTATCTGTAATTGTGTCACTTATAAAGACTAAACATTAAGAAATATTGTCCAAATACACAGAATCAAAAGCAGAGTCAGGAGTACAACCCATGTCTTCTAGATCTAAGTGACATTTATTAATTGTAGTGCAAGCCAAGATTCAGTATGTTACATACCAGGTTTAGTTAACCTATTTAGTAGTTATAGTTTAACATAAGATAGTTAGCATACATTATTTTTGGCAGAACTCTGTAAAGGACTGTACAGGCATTGGATACCACACAACAAATGTTTAGCCACCCCTAAGAATACATGCAGTACTGTAGATGTTAAGCACAAACAGTATACACATTCAGTGTATTACATACCTAGTTAGTTAAGGAAATACTATATGACTATTGGCATAGACATGAAAATATTTTCATAATTCTGCCTTCAGACAGAAAAATCTCATCAGTATTGAAAATATTAAGATAACATTTACTTTAGCTTCTTAGATTTGAAAAGTATTGCTCTTTAAAAGCTCACGTGTTTGTAAGATGATGAAAACCCACACCTTCATAGGATTTCCGTGAAACCTGAACCAGTTCTTCTGTCAGATTTATAGAACTAATGTGGTGTGTCTTTGATGTGTGATCTTATAAAGACTATCTAAAGAGAAATAATTTTGCTAGACCAGTCTAATCTTTGAGATATTAATGTCCATTTTGATGGAGTTTGCTGAAAACAGTTGTTTACTAAGAACTGGGCTGAAACTATCAACTCATTTTTGAAATTTTATATCCAGCCTTCAAGTGGTCATAACTTACTGATATTCCTATCTTGGCTGCATTTGAGCTGGTCATTGAAAAACAAAAAGTTATTAGTCACCCAGCTATAAATTCCTAGGAAAGTCATGATGCCTCCCATTCAATTGCATGGTAAATGGAGCCTGAAAAATCCCTACCTTAAGCTTCATAAAAAGGCACGCAAGGATTCACAGCAACAACTGAAGAACTGAAAGACTTAACAGTGAGGATGAGGATGAATCAACAGGGCAACAGCAGAACATGTGTTGTTTATCATCTGGTCTTCATACTCCCAGCAGTATTTCAAAAGTTTGGTAGAGTATTGAAGTAAGTGAGTTCAGATCTCTTTAGCACATTGTAAATACAATTTAGATTGTTTCCATGTGGCTGTTGCCACTTTGCATTTTAGCGTTACTGCTGTCATCTTTAAATTTCATCAAGCAAAGAATGAAAACAAAAAGGTGCTGGCACTGTGTCATGTGTGCTGGTACTGCACCCAGGCCTATTTGCAAACCTGATGGTAAAAAGCTGTCTCAAACCAATCAGCAGTTAATCTTCTTTACAAGGCTGTTTTGTGCCATATCAAATCGACATCATGCATAAAATTGTTAGCGATGTTGTCTGTTGTATTTTTAGAGCCTTATGCATTTTTAATGAGGGGTTCATTCCCTGAATAAATCTACACCTAAGTAGTTGTGTGATTTCTGCAAATATGACCATGAGTCACTCTGATTAATGGTTCTGTCTGAAGAAGTGGGAACTAGGCTTACAGCCGTGTCAGGGATGGGGAGAATACGAATGGATATAATCAGGTTATCGGTTTTTCCTAAATATTATTATCGGTTGACTGATTATTCAGAAAGCTAAAATATGAATTTACTGGTGTGACCATCTTTTCAGCAAAAAAGTCTGCCCCAACATGAGCACTTTTGCCTAAAAGAACCTAGTACAAATAGGTTTTTCATTTCTCATTGACAGTTGTTCCAGGCCATCTTGGAACAGCACATGCTAACTGTAGGCAATAAATAAGTAAATAAAATAAAATTTGATTTTTGCTCTATAATCCTTCAGTAGCCAGGTTAATTGAGACTCAGAGATGATTCCTACTGTATAGTACATTCATTTTTCATACTGAAGTACTTTTCCTTTATACATACCCATGGATAATGCGGTCTGGAAGGATAGCATGATGAGCTTTAATATCATTTGTATATGAGCTTTTACTAAAGGGGAGGCATACAAAGATAGGCCAGATTTAAAGTAATTTCCTTTCCATTTTGAAAACAAAGTGATAGCAGGTGATTCTTTGTGGGTTATTAGTAGGTGGGTGATGAAATGTAGTATTCAGCAGTATGTAAAATAAGACAGGCTTGGAAAGTGTGAGATTTTCAGTACTGAACCTGTGCTACAAAGTGCTCAGAAATGGCACTTCATCTCTCAAGTGCTGAAGTAAATCAAGTATAACTCCAATGAAATCAGCTGAGCAGAGTCAGAGTATTTAAGGGGAAAATTGGAACTATAGAATTAGTGCAGGGGTTTCACAGTGATTCAGAGGAACAGTTTACATCTCTGTTTTTCATATTCCATTGAGTTCATGACAAAACTGCCAGGGATGTCAGATGGGGTTTGTACATTAGGGGCATTAGGGAGAACAAGGCCTTAGTGTAGTGGTTAAACTTACTGATTATTTTGTTCCTTAAAACTGGATAGATTTAACCTGACATATACTATATGACCAGTACATGTCATCATTTAAAAACTCTGTGGTCTGAAGTTTTGCAGTCTCCTTCTGTAGTTACTGCAAACAGAGAAGGACATCCAGGGGACAAATGTTTCAGTTTCACAGATAACCTTCTGCTCAAAGAGGATGAACCACCTCCAGTGAGTTTCTGTGGCTGTGTTTGCTTACTGGAATTATTCCCAGTTTCTCAGGCCTAGTGCTTGCTCTGGCTGCCCCCTAGCACTGTATGAGGTGAGAAACACGTGAAGGCCTTGCTCTTTGTCCTAGGTCAATGATGAAGGATCCAAGAATGGCAGCTCACCTCAAGTCCTCAATGTAGCCTATTAGGATGCTAGGACCAGGCAGTGGGCTATTGGGTCATTCAGGAGTTCAGTCCATGTGCAACATAGATTCCTGCCACTGATTGTCAACAGCATGTTGATGAGTGGCTTTGCTGAAGTGCTTGACTTTATGCAGTTGAGGAACACTAATCTCACTTCACTTTAAACATCTAAAAGTTAAAAGTTCTTATGTAGGTCCATGTATGCATCATGAGTCTCTGTGTGTGATATCAGAGCTGTGAATGTTATCTGTATTTGAGAAATTGTCTGTCATGGTTTGGGCCAGATTGGCCACTGAGATGAACAACAGGTGCTCTTCCCTACCTCTCTCTCTCCATGGAGAGGAGGGAAAGAAAGAGGGAGATTTATAAGTTTTGAAGGAACTAAACTACTTTAATGCGAACATTAATAAAATTATAAAAAGGAACTAATGAAATAGGTACAGTATATACAAAGCATATTAAGCTCCCCATTTAGTAAGTGTTTAAGCAGCTTTTTAAGGTTAGCTTTATTTGTCAAACAGTTAAACTTGTGCTTATTGAAGTGAGGAAGGACTACATGAATTGGCCTGGAAGTAACAGTTTGTAATGTTTCTCTATAATTTTTTTAGCTGCAGTAAACAACACTGCCATGGCTTCATTTCTCCAGAGTAATCCTGAAAGCGAATTCTCCCCTGCTGCTTCAGAACTGTTAAATAACTATTCTTTTGTAAGAAAGCAAGACCTAAAGTGTTTTCTCAAGCGCCTCCAAATCAAGCACTGCATAGCAAGATGATATAGAGGATCAATAATACAATCCTACCATTCCTTTGCAGTCAGCGGTGAACATTTGGGGGTTTCAGAGGAGCCACCATGTGTTTGGGGACTTTCTTCAGATAAAATGAAATTATGGTAGTACGGTAGCGTGTGGACTCTGACGTTCTGGAGTGCATGTGACTCCATATGGCTGTACATACAGCATCTTTGTCCATTTTCTGTTTCAGTGAATGACAAGTTTAAACTGGATTCAGTCCAGAGATCAGAAATCAGGTCTGGTCCTGACTGGTGCCACAGTAGATGAGGTAAAAGCTGCAATAGGCAGGCTGTGCCACTGCCAGTAACGAGGCCTTAGTTCACCACTATGCCAAGGGTGTCAATCTGTGCAATTTAGCATGGACCCCATTATAGTCTGGGCTGGGACTAGTAGAAATCTTCCAGGCAGAGGCCAGGCATGGTCTTGGAGTTAGCAAGGGCCAGGGATCATCTGTAATACGTGGATTGGCTCTGGCTAACCCATTTTGGGAAGTAAAGAATAATGCCGCACGTGCACGATCATTCTATCTTAAGAGAGCTTTCAGAAGGGTTTAATGCTGTGTGTGATAAGTGATGCAACGACCAAAAGGTAGGCTTTTAGGTCACCTTTTCTTGAAGCAAAGTATCTAAATGCCACTCATGCCCGTACTCTACATGCTGGACTACATAATCTGCAGCTCTCCTTAGAGACCAATACTTAGCCCTTTATAAAGCCATTACAGTGATGTGTTTATAGGCATAACTGATGGAATCCTTGCCTTTCTGAACTGAATGTGTGATTGTACCAATAAAATAGACAAGTGTTATTGAAAAGGGGTCTGCACAAGGAGCAAAAACATGTCTGTAATTATTCCAAATCACAAAATCTTGCACAAATAGGAGATCTGGTTTTAAAACTTGTTTAAGGTACGTATTTTTCCAGTTTGGCATTTCTATTGCACAATATGAACTACATTTAGTAGTTTATTGTTTGCTTGTAAATGGTTATAAGATACTGAAAACTTGTTAGATTTATGTCCTATAAATCGTAACACAGAATATATTCTGTGAATGATTAGGTAACTTGGAACTGATATTAATAATTTACTCTATTTACATGAAGAATGTGGTTTGCTAGAAATTATTAGTTCATTCATGCAGCAGTGTAAGGCATTGATATTTTAATTCACATCCATAGTATTATTCCAGTTAAATGAATAACATTGAGATGCTGAAAGAATAAATCACCATCTATCAAATCAAAACTATCAAATCCTAAAGATACAGTAGTAAATACCTCACCAGTGCTCAAAAGTAGGATAGTTAACTGCAAAGCTAGAATGACATCTCTAAAAGAAAATGGGCATTTTATTAACATTGTAGAAGCTGATGCTGTTATTGATAACCCATCCTAAGGGATGATTTAATGGGATTTAGCTAATATCATAAAACATTTCTATAGCATATGAAAAAATAGTCTAATCAATATCCAGATGAAAGAAAGGATGGGGAGGAGGAAAACACTAAACCAAGAACCAGTTCTTGCATCAGCCTTCTTTTTAGATGGTTTCTTCATCTGTGATATACAGGAACAGAAGTGTCTGGGCTCCTTTTATTTTGTAGTTCAATTTCATTCTGACTGAGATGATTCTTAACAATATGAGTTCAGGGGTCATAAAGCTTGTTTTGTTCAAAGATCTTAAGCCCAAAGGCCAGAGATTTAAAACCATATATTGACCTGCTTTTTCACATGAAGTTCAAGTTAGCCATCTTTATTTTCAAACCCCTGGCCAACTCTACCAAATCAACACTTCTTAACTTACGTCCTTTCTCTTGACTTTGGTTACCTGAAACTATGTGTTTCAGTATCACCTTGTTCTGTAGGGCCGTCTCTAAGCAGATGTCTCCAGAATACAATTTACTCCACAGTCAATGTTTCCAATAATACATGTCTCTCAGAAGGTGATTTGCCCTCTCCCATTCCCTTCATCTGCCACAGAGTCTACCGGAAGCTTCTCAGTTCATATACAAGCACCTTGTGATTTTTAGAGTGCCCTAGTACACCAAGCAGACGTGGCTGCCAGTTGGGCATGCAGGTCTCCTGTAGCTTTGTTGGCATATCTTCAAGCCCTGCGCGAATGTCTCTGTTACCTTATGGTGTCTCAGATAACTGTAACTGACCTGTGCCATGGATTTCAGCTGGTTATAATGGGAGCTGAGATGTTTAGCTTGTACTGCCTCAGCTGCTGTATCTTTATCTGGCACTGACTCTTGCCCAAACAGCCCTTTTTGGCAGGCTCATTGGAAATGGCCTAGGTAATATATGGAAAATAAATATATACTTTCAGAAACCATTTGAATATCATTAAGGTATCATTCTTTCATGCTCATAGTTAATGTATCTGGATGGCAGAGGGTGTTTGATCTGTCAACTGATCTTTCTTAACCTTTCTTAATAATTGTGCTATTAAGAAACTTGGTACAGAAAAAAGGAGATAATTTTTTCTGATTGTGTAATGGTAATCATGGTACTTATGGTGGTAATCATGGTGAATACAAAATATTTGTGGATTGAAGTAATGGAAATGGGAAGAAATGTAATAAAACAAGGGGAAAGTACATCAGAAAAGTGGAACTAGAAAGGATTTTTAGTGGGGGGAGGAGGGAGATGTTGTCCACTGTCTCCTCAAAGAAAGATAGATCTTGACATATGCTTAGTTGACTCAATCTTAAACAACTTTTCCCCTTGGAGAAACTTGGAAGTTTATTTCAGTACTTCACTGTCTTTACCAAGGGAAAAAATGTCTTTTATATCCTCCTTGAATTTTTCTTGATATAATTTCAACCCCATATCTGTTGTACTAGCTGTCATTAACATGAAAGACAAATTATTCCCTTCTCTGTTTTGCAGCAGTCCTTTGCAGCAATCAGGTACCTCCTCAGTCTTCTCACCTTCAGATAAAACTATTTAATTTTTTTCAGTCCTCCTGATTTAAGACAGTTTTCCTGTCCTCTCCTCATTCTTGACATTTTCATTTGGGCTTCCTTAATTTGAAATGTTTTGCTCAAAACTGCATGCCTCAGCATGAAAGGATTGCTTCACATCATGTGGATTGTTGTCCTTTCTGCATGTCCTGGGGGGTATGCTGCCTTTTTCACAAGTGTGGCACTGTTGTTTCATGTCCAGCTGTCCTCTGCTGTAACCTCAAACCCTTCTCTGAAGATGTGTGAACCAGCTGTTCTGTATTCTGTATTTAAGTGGATTATTCCTGCACAGGTGTAAAACTTGGCTCTTATCCCTCGTTGAATTTCATTTATTATTTCTACTACATGTGTCCAGTTTGTCAAAACCACTTCCAGTTCTTATCCTGTCCTCTGGTGTGCTTGCAATCACTCCCACTTTCACATTTCTTGTATATTTTATAAGCATAAACTCTGTTCCATAATTTATGTCATAAAGGAAAAAGTAAAATAACCCAGAACCAGGTGAAACTTCATGCTAGATATCCTTCCATTTGATTATTGGTAACTATTTTCAAGATATGGTTAAAATAAAAAATACTATGATATTTTAATCTAGATCATATGTGCATAACTTGATTGTGGAAGTATCATTTGAGCTACCTGCATTCAAAATGCCTAAACAGATAGCTTATGTCTAAACTTGAATATCTGCTGTGTATTCTTGCTTGTAGAAGATAATTAGACTGATTTAACACAAGGTGTTCTTGACATACATGATGGCCATTTTTCATCTCCTTTTCTAGTTGTTTGCCAGTATCTAGATTAGTCGGGAATTTAAGTTAAAGTGATCAGTATATAGTTCATTACCTCTTATTTCGTTCCTTATTTTAAAATCAGAACTATATTCAGTCTTTCTTCCACATTCTTAATACTCCATTGCCTTCTCTCTTTGCGAGTTCTCAGAGATAATCATTAACAGCTTTGAGATTACTTCAGCCATTTCTAGAATGGTATTCTAGAATTGATTTTATCAAACCTGATGAATCTGGATTTAATACAAGGTTTTAGTAGAAGCTGGGTGCTGTTGGAGGCAGGGGATCTGAGAAGATACCAGGATGAGTCTGGATCCCTAAGCAATGGCCCTACAAAAATGCAACTGTGCACCTAGAACATAACAGAACAGGTTTGGTTCTGCTGTTTTTGCAGAGACAGGGAAGAGCTAAAGTTGTGGCTTCCCTAAAAGCCTGCTGTGCAATTTTCTTCATTCATAGGACCGTGTGCAGGAAAGAGTACTGGTATAATCAGGGGAATGGAGCATCTGACTAAGAAGAGTTTATGACTGTAGCCTCTTTTTTAGCAAAATAAAAGCAGGAGAAGGACAGATTGCTGTTGATATTATAGGTAACTGTGATAATTAAGACAGTTATAAGGGAGTGCAGGGGTTTTGTGTTCATGGGTCACCAAGTCTGTAGCTAAAACTTCTGTTAAGACAGCTGCTTTTGATTAGCCAGTGGTGGAAATTTATGGATTTTGCCATCTTGGTTATTCGAGCCTAAAGTCTGGAAGAACCTCAATTGTCAACCCTGACTGAACCAACACATTGTAGAAAGTCCATCCCCAAACCACTAAAAAAGAAAAAAAGGAAGAGAGAGAATAAGAGAGAGAGTAGAATATCCTTTGAAGTCTGTTCTCCTTACAAGCAGCAAGGATAATTAATATAAGTGATGTGCAGCACATTTATCTACATTAAAAGACATGGGTGGCCAAGGAGAAGAGATCATGTATTGCTCTGTATTACATAAACTGCCAAGCGGATTAATGATTCTTGGAAAAATAATGATCAGAAACATGATAAAGATTTTTCTTTCCTATAAAGACAGATACAGACAGTTTAACCTGCTACAACAGCACTGCCAAACAGACAGGAACATCTGTTTGTGCTGCTTTGACAGGCAATGGTTTTAAAGACACCAGGTGCCAGGATTATGTACCACTAAAAGATCCGCTTTTTAAGCCCTCAAGTTCCATGCTGGCAAACATCCAGAGGGATCAAACTGAAAGATAAATTTCCTATGACATAAGTGGCGTACATTTTTTTAAACTAAAGATGTGAGATGTTCCAGGATAGCTATGACAGCAAAGAATTCTATTTCCCTAATTATGGACTAGAGTTTTCTCTCCTGAGTAGCTCAACACTGCTGTTAAAAGCAACTTACCCTCACCATGATAAGAGTTGGCATGTTGCATTAATAAATCTCTGAATAAAGAATAGCCTGTCAAAATTTAGAAAAAAATGGCTGAATAGTTTAAATAGTCATTTAATTTTGTTCAGTATATCTTGAAAAAGTATTTTCCAAGAATAAGATTATGTTCTTGATAATGAGTTATAGAATGTGTAGGTACAGTCTTAGTTCATTTAACTTATTTGGGATCAGGAATTGAAATTCATGGTGCTTATGGATAGTGAGGTACTGTTGGGATATACTGTCTGGCATAATGGCTAGAGTTGGAAGACCACAATTCCTAGTTTGCCAGTGTTGTTCCAGTTGCCCTTGCTTTCTTTTGCTGCGATGTAGCTGTCAGCTGTTCAGTCACATTCTCTAGAAAGTAGTAGAGACAAGTGTTCTTGCTTGGGAGGGGGGAGCCCTTGTTTTCAATCTGCCTCTGCTAGACATGTCTAGAAGCACTGAACGTCTCTGCACCAGCAAGTTTTTCCCAAATTAGCAGGTCTTCAGTGGAGTTCTACCTAATTGATTAAATGGCTAGGATAAATGATTTATGAGAAAAGATTAAAATAACTTCATAAGTATTGCTTGGTTAAATTACAATTACTCTGCCTTTAATAACGATCTACAAGTATTATTTGAGGAGCATATGTTCCTAGGAAGGAGATGAATTGTTCACTGTTATCCAGGGACCTATAACTAGAAATACAGCTGCAAGAATGATACAAAACCAATCACTGAGATGATATTTAGGATCCCCTTAGTCACTTAAAATTGAGATTTATGCAAAACCAATTTCCTTGACAAGCAAGTTCACAGAATATTCACATCGGAGTATTCCTATACACAGAGAATACCATTTGTATGCCTAGATAACTCTCCTTGTATTGGCAATAACTGAAAATCAGCTTAAAAAGATCTTTAGATTCAAAACCACACATTGTAGAGACAGAAGCAATAGCAAGTGTCAAGGCAGAAACAAACCTCTTGTTTCTTTCAGTTGGTTTTTTTTGTTTTGTTTTGTTGTGGGTTTTTTTTTGTTTTGTTTTGTTTGGGCTTTTTTTGTTTGTTTGTTTGATTGATTTTTTTTTAAACTGAGTAGATTAATTCTATGTTTTTGGTAAGTGATGCTGGGAAATTCAAGGCATTTTGAGAAGGTGGGACTCTTCTCGTAGAGTCTTAGGTGAGTGCATTGCAGTTTTTTTCCGAGCAAGTTTTATCGTTGAAGTACAGGACAAATGAAAATGAATTATTTTCCACCCCTTTTTATTCTTTTCTTCTTCTTCTAGTGGTGTCTCAGCTATGAATGTGTAGAGGTGGAGCACTGCTGTGCAACTATAGAGGGTTCATCTGGGTGGTAATGGACGCTGAGCTTTGTGCCCGGTGGACTCTCCAGGGTGGTTAGAGGAGGACACAGGCCAAGGAGAGGACATCATGAAGATGAAAGAGAGAAGAGTCAGAGCACAGTCAGGCCTGTGATTCTTGCAAGAACATTTATTTGTCCTTGTACTTTCAGAGGGTTTCTTATGACAGGCAGCTTTTATTCACCTTTATGCCCCACCTCATTTGAAAGTGTTTAGACATATATAGGTGTGTGCCTCATATCTACAGATATACGTATGTGCACCTCACCAACAACATGTTATAGAACAATGATCCCTTTACTAGTATTTCTGATTCAGGGCTGCTTCAGAAAGATTTAATCACATGTTCTTCCTTAAGACATGTAACTGCATTTCATAAATGGGCCAGAAGGATTAAAAAGAGGGTGAATTACCTTTCCTATTAAAAAGCTTGCCACTTTATAGTGAAGTGATCATTACTGCCAGACCCAGGGATAACAACTTGGAACCCTATTCAAATCTAATAGAATAGAATAGATTTTGTATCCTTACGAGAAAACTAGATTTTCACTGTTAATAGATTCACTTTTTTTTATAGGCAGATGCTGCAGTGTAAAATGCCAGAGGAGGCAAGATGCAGTTACTTTAATGCAGTTTCTTGAGTTGTAAGTGCTCTGAATTTTACACTGAGATAAATAGCTAATACGAGTTTGAGTGTGTTTTACAGTGAGATGGGAAGTTTACAGAGACATAACCATTGTCTTTTTTTAGACCTTTCTGACAGATGAAAGGAGCCTTAATAAGAATGCAGAATAAGAATTTATACCCACTTCAAAGCTCCTTTATTCTGCCAAAGTGGCGATTAGTGGCATTTGTGCAAATGGCAGACCCATGTGGTTTTGAACTGTTTTTTGATGTGTGAAGAACATCTTAGTGGAATTATGCATTGTGGAATGGCTTCTCATAGCTACAACTTCATTAATTTTTGTATGGTTAACTATGGAAAAGCAGGTGGAGTAATTATAATTTTATCTAGTTTCCAACTGGTTGTCATGTGAAAGCTGTGTGAGGAAGGAAGGGAAATTACTTCCTTTGGTTTCAAAAAACCCCCAAAAATCAACCAACAACAAAATTGTTTGGGGGTAAAATATCAAACAGTACATTATTTGGTTTCTGACTTGATCTGTGCAGTTTTGTCAACTTTATAAAACATGCTGTCCAACAGAGTGGGTAAGGGATCTGCTCCTAAGGTTTGCTTGTTTTCTCTGTCCTGCTGTGGCTGGTGTCTGCTTTCTGACACTTGCCTTGAAAATTGTTTAGTGCAGGGGGGTGATTTCATTCTTTTTTGAATGTAGGTAATTACTGATGAGCACAGTATTATGATTACTAAAACAATGTCCATTTTTGGTGATGTTCCAGGTACAACAAATAGAATACAAAGTATCAAGTTAATAATTGTTCTGGAAATAAAAGCCATTGTTTGGCTCATAAGGAGTCGACTTGGAGGCTTGTTAGGCTACATGAGACTGAGGAGTCATTTGTTATTCTAGGGGAAAGGAGATATGAAGTTGTAATTACTAATGATTTATCTATTGCATTTCAGTGTCTTATAGTTTCATCTGACTAACCCAGGCTTTTTTTCCCTAATGCTTTAAATGCACAAAGTCGTGTATTCAGTTCAAGCTAAACTCCCTAAAAAGGGATCAAGGTGCATACTTGCTCGGAGTAGGATTGGCAGTTAAGGCAAATTACATTTCTGTGCCTGTGATGGCTTAGAGGACCTCACAGTATTTCCTAGAAGCCTTAGAAACTCTCCCACAGTGCTTCAGCACAGAAGATAATGTTTTTGCTGAAGCTGTTACCTAAGTACTTGCTGATGGCTCCAGATCCCCACTGCTGTGCCACCACAGCAGAGGGCTCCTGGTCCAAAGAACTCTACCTCATAGTATTGGAATGCATAGTCAAAGTGTAAGAGTGCAAGGAAGCAGTGCACGTTTACAATAATAGAGTCAGCAGGTGCCAAGCCAGTGTCAAGTATTTTCAGGTATGACTTTGAAACTTTGAAGAATAAGGAATTACTTTGAAGAATAAGGAAATTACTTTGAAGAGTAAGAAGGCAGCTTTGATGATCACAGGAAACTCTTTCTAAAAGGAATGGAAAAGGCATGAAAATGCCAATCTGAAAATGTAGTGAGAAATAGTCTTGGAGCATCTGGAAAATGAAGACAGTTTGATGCAATAGGGAGAGGATTACAAAGACCAACCAAGTGGAAGAACATGAACATTCAAGATTTGCACAGAGGAACATATCTTGCATCCTTGAGAACTGAGATCTTCATAGGTTTTGGGTGAAGTAAAGAACACTGAAGGTAGGAAGGTAAGGGATGTCCCAGCAATGATGATAGTCAAGGGTTCATAGCTAGCCCTACCCAAGGCTAGCCATGTGCTAGCCCAGTTTGTGTGTGTCAGCATCAGCATACTTTTGAAAAGCGGTCCTGCCAAGACACTACTACAACATAAGACACACTTCCTTATTTTCTGTGCTGTGCTGTCTTTCCACTGTCTCCTCTTTCTCTTTTTTTTCTCTCTCTCCCCTCCCCCCCAAAAAAAAAGGGGGGGCTTTATATGCATTTGGGATGAAGTTATTCTTTACAGTGGCAAATTCCAAGGGACTGAGCTACAAACCCCGAGGGGTGGGAAGCCTTCTCTACATCGCTTCTCTTACTCATGGGTTTGCACTGGTTTTCCCATGGTGAAATCATGGCCTGAGTCTGAGACTCCAGCAGGGACATCCACTGCATCACAAACAGTACAAGACTAATTACTTTAGTCACTACCAATAGGGACTTGGTATCCTAGATGGGATTAGGTGTGTACAAGACTCAGCCTGAAAGTTATTTCAACTGTTCTTTCTTCCACCATGCTGCACTTGCAATGTTGTCAGAAACCATATGTCAAACCAGCCTTGAGGGACTTTCTTTTTATCTGAGTTGTCATCCCTTTAAGACTGGGATTTAAAATAGGAACTTAGATACAGACTTAACTGTTGCAGTCCTTATGAGCACTGTGGTAAACTAAAATTAATATGTAGATATAGAGAAATAGGTAGATGGATAGATAAAAAAGGCTTCTGAATAGTTGGTAGACTTCTACTTTTTCCCATGATAGACTCTTGCAAGTGATTGTATTGATTTACATTGTATACAAATTGTCCAGGACTTTGGCAGTACCTTCTTACTTGAATTATTTGTTATCAGTTGCAGAATCAATGCTTTAAATGGATAAGCCTGCATGCAGAACAGTATTTTAAACCATTTAGTAGTAATATCAAAATTATATTAAAAGCAAGAGAAGAAAGAAAAAAAAATAGGAAATACTGATTAATATAAAGGCACATCTTAAATAGAAAGTTTTATTAGCTGTGAACCTATGTTATGAAGGTAATTTTCCTAAGTATGGAAATGAGTTTCTTTTACTTTTGCAAATAAAAACTAAAGGTGGATTTCAGACTTTCAGGAAAGTTATCCTGACAGAATTATAGAAAAAGGCAGGAGAGGGGAGAAAAAAATGTATAGATGTTACCTTGGATCCATCTAAATCACAGAATGACAGAATTGTAGGAGTTGGAAGGGACCTTTGGAGATCATCTAGTCCACCCCCACTACCCAAGCAGGTTCATCTAGAGCGCACTGGACAGGAACATATCCGGGCAGGTTTCCAGAGAAGGAGACTCCACCACCTCTCTGGGCAGCCTGTTCCAGTGCTCTGGCACCCTCAAAGTGTAGAAGTTTTTCTGCATGTTCAGATGGAACTTCCTGTGTTCCAGCTTGTGTATGTTGCTCCTTGTCCTGTCACTAGGCATCATTGAGGCATCATTGAGAAGTGCCTGACCCCATCCTCTTGACACCCTCCCTTTAGATATTTATAAGCATTGATGAGATCTCCTTTCAGTCTTCTCTTTTCCAGGCTAAACAATTTGAGGTCTCTCAACCTTTCCTAAGAAGAGAGGTATTCCATTCCCTTGTTCATCTTTGTAGCCCTCTACTGGACTCTCTCTAGTAGTTGGCTGTCCATCTTGAACTGGAGAGCCCAGAATTGGACACAGTACTCCAGATGTGGCCTCACCAGGGCAGAGTAGAGGGTGAGGATGACCTCCCTCCTTTTAATGCTGTTTTTAATGCGCCCCAGGAGACCATTGGCCTTCTTGGCCAGAAGGGCACATTGCTGCCTCATGGTCAACTTGTTGTCCATCAGGACTACAAGATCTCTCTGTACAGAGCTGCTTTGTAGCAGGTCAACCCCTAACCTAATTATTCCTCCCTAGGTGCAGGACCCTAAGCTTGACTTTGTTGAATTTCATCAGGTTCCTCACCACCCAACTTTCTAGCCTGTCTAGGTCTCGTTGAATGGTACCACACTTCTGGTGTGTCAGCCACTCCTCCCGGCTTTGTCAGCAAACTTGCTGGGGGTACACTCTGTCCCCTTATCCAGATCATTGATGAATATATCAAACAGGACTGGATGCAGCTGGGGAACATCACTAGTTACAGGCCTCCAACTGGACTCTGCACCACTGATCACAAACCTAAATGACTAGATGATCATTACAGGGTGTAGTCTGTTTACTGATGATCTTTTCCTTTTTTTAATAATGGGTTCATAATTTCAGCACAGAAATAATTTCAGGTATCTCTGAATGTAAATAACATTTTTCCTTGAAAGTTTAAAGAATAAACCCACAGTTGCATTGTTGCACTTCAAATATATGCTGAAGAAATTATACAACAATTTAATTATGGTGAGCTTTCAGAAGCTAATAATAAACTCATTCCATGACTGCTTTTAATTTTCATTCTGTCTGGTTCCTCTAAAGGTGGACTGTACCATACATTGCTGCACAGGTTAGAGATGCCAGAGTATCAGACTAAACTAGTCTGGTTAGCTGAAAGCAGTCTAGCCAAGGCAGCATAAGGCTACGTCCAGAGTGATTAATGCAAGTTAAAAGCATTTTGCAGAGAACTCTGCGGCAATTAGTTGTTTGCTTGCAGTTCTTCATTCAGGATTGCTTTGGTATCTGAGCATGTTCTGTGTCCTAAAAGACAATGGCTTGGCATCCCTTAGCACACTGTCCCTGTGCCTTTGAAATATTTCAATAATACATTTGCCATTAAAGTCTCTGCTGCTTTCTCATATGAAGAAACAGTTTGATTATGTCATGATAGTTTTGTTTGTAAGTGTGAAGGAATCTGTGCGTTTGCCTGGATGTACTGCAAGGAAGGTAGGTAAAAGTTCGACTAATGTTGTTTACTGTAGCAAATTTAGAAAAAAGAGAACTGGAAAAAGAAGATGCAAACTGGCACAAAGTTAACAATGTCAGCTAAGTGCTGAGAACACAAACCACTGAGTGAAGTTTCACAGCGACTTACGAGCCAAGTTCTGTGATTCATACGTAACTCATTTAAGTTTAATAGGTATCCATATCTTCAGAGTCATTCATTTCTACCCTTACACACATGATTGCATATTTATGTGTACGCACAAAACCTCTAAATTAGTGTGCATATTATTTACATGTTTAAACACACATTAGAAAATTTGCAGAAAGCTTACCAAAACTGAGGGGTAAGAAGATGTCGAAAACAAATTTCTTCTTTACTGAGGTCCTTCAAAATATAATGGAAATTATCTTTCTAGAATAGTTTACAATTACTGAGCAACCTTGGGAGTTCAAGTAGAAAATCAATTTCCAGCTCTTGTGGATGGAAGCATAAAATTCTACTGGCCACACCAAATAGCTCTGCATACTAAAATGTATCCTAACTTTAAAGCCTATAAATTACATTCATAAAAAAAAAAAATATATGGTTACCCCATGATTTAAACATTGACCTTATGATTTGGAAGTGCGCCATAGTCTGAGCACCTGTTAGAGAACAATATAAAAGGTAAATGCCCTATAACACGTTACCAGATGGCATATATATCTGTACAGTCTTGCATGCAGGAAATCAAGCAGCCAGAAAATGACCAAGGGTTTTTTAAGAAATGGGTGAAAGGCTCATGTTTTTTTGAAATTTCCTCTTAAAAGCTTGATTCATTAAAGTCTTTTATTCAGTTGAGGGATGGAGATCTATTCCTGGGACCAGACTGACCTTCCAAGGTTTTATCTTATGGTGCAGCAGTTCTTGAGAGAATATGAAGACAGAAGCTATAATTCGCTTTCCAAATGGCATGTGGAAAACAATCCTTTTATGTTACTGTGCTGATAGAATTGAGCTACGTGCAGTCCCTTTCACTCACAGCTATGCTTATGTGACTTTCTCTTGAATAATGGAAAATACTTTCAAAGTAACTTTTAAAGATACTTCTCCTTATTTTTTCAGGTTCTAATGTGTATTTCTAGTACTGGTACAATTTTGGGGTTTTTACCTCTGCTATCATTTATCCTTAGCAACAAATATGGCAGCCCCCAGCTTAGAAAATTGGTTCAATCTCTTGAAATTTGTGTACCAAGTAACGTCATGGATTGTGGTATTGATAAGTCTAAGACCATGATGGTATAGCTAGAAACTGCTACAGATAGTTGCATCCTATGAACACAATCCTGTATTATTGTATTACTTTAGCAGAATATCCAAGACACCTTGTGGTTAAGTCATGCACCATTTCATACTATTGAAACAGCCAGCTCTCATATACTGTATGTGTTTTAGTGGTGCTTTAGCACTTATTTCATTCCACAAATGAGGAAAAGGGAAGTAAAAACTAAGTGCTTGATGAAAGGATTCCGTCTCCTAAAAAGCAACAGTCTTTCCATGTTATGGATATTCTTGGGAAGGTATTCTGTGATTTTAAAATACTCTTTCACAAGCTGCAGGTTTTTGCTAATCCATTTTCAGAGAAAAAAATCACTTGAGGCATAGAAATTCCAGACAATATGAAGTCAAAGTCAAATAAAATGTTATAAAAAAAATAAGCAAAGGCTGTGAAAGAGAGAACCTCTAGCCCCATGTTTGCCCCTTAATTCTATATTTAGCATCCACAGTAAGATACTACTTTGGCTAGGTGGGGCCAACGTGCAATGTGTTGAAGGAAGTACCAGGTGCCCTATGCACTTGTTCTTTTGTTTCTATTCCTTCTCACTTTGTTTTATATGTCTTACACCCACCTCAGGATTTTCCTCCATAGCCTTTTCATGTCTGGTGTGATTTTTTTTTTTCCTCTTCAATTCCTGCTATGGGAAGAAATCCTGTTTCTGACACAACTGGTGATGACTAGAATAACTATTACTTCCTTCTTTTCATATTTTCACATTTACTCTCATTACCTGAAACTCCTCTCTAACATGCATAGAATCATATATAGTATTATTTTATAAATGTTTTTTACTTAATTAATTACTCAGTTTTTGTAGCCTTGTCCATTGGCCCATTGATATGTAAGATGCTGTATTAAATATGTTGTAATTAATTAATAATCATTTGGATATCAATAGATCTCATTCAGCCAACAGACATCTGATAACATTGTCTATGCTGCATATTGCTGAGTTACAATTATTGTTTATATAAAAGCCCATTGTGTAGCTATCAAAGCCAATAATTGCACTGATTTAATGGAGAATATAATGAAATTTAGCATAAAATCTTGGGTATGTGGATATATGTGGATTTTTTCTCAAGTGTCAGTAGACCAAGATACAGCTGGATGATGTGGGGAATCCTGTAATGTACTTTGCAACGCCAGTGCTGTTACTTCCAGCCACTGCTCCTACTTAAATAGGTACATTATGTGAGTTAAGGAGGATTTACTCAATGCCTGGACAGATTAAAGGTTAAAAATTCCATCTGTTTGTGAAAGAAATCTGTTCTTATGTGTCTTTTATCCTATTTCTTAGCTCTTTGTAAAAGAAAAAGTCAGAACCAAGGTTTCAGCTGATTTAAATTTAGGGCAGCTGCTTTGACTTTATCAGAGTTGCATAGGCTTAACAGGAGCTGGGAAACCCCCTTAATTAACATGTAATTTTACTCACTATCTAGGAAATGTGATTCAAATTAAGTTGGAATTGTAAAGCTTCCAGTAGCCCTATGTGATGCGAATTGAAATTTTTCAGTGCCTGTAGTCCTCTTAGCTTCTGTAAATGACAGTTGAGGTGACTTCTTTGCCAAAATAAAGTGGCACTGAAAAGTGGGATGTAGGAACATGCACATGGCAAAAGGCAAGACAGAACACTACAGGAGGAAAAAAAACAGTATCAAGACTGACAAACTGTTCCCTCATTTTCAAAAGGAAAGTAAATAGAAAGTTATATTGATATTGCACACAGATGCCTGAAAACTCTCTGGCTTATGCAGCAGAATTAGACACACATGAATACTTAAATCAACAGAATTTTAATGCGTGGCTGAAACAAACTCATAATGACCATACTACATCAGCTATGTTGCAGCTGTCTCTGGCTATCAAAGCTTTCTTTTTCTGACCTAAGGGGATGCTAGCTCACTTTTAAAATGTAAAATTCAAGAAAAAGGAGAATTCTTTAAAATATTGGGAATAAAAAAAACCCCAAACAGTTGTGTTTTAGTCACAAAGTAGAACACAATGTCAGGTAATATGCAGATGATCTGTTCATAGAAGGACATCTAATTGCCTCCACTTACATTGTGTGGGATGGGACAGAAGGACCTAAATCTTGTAAAATACCTTATGCCTAGTTGCTGCTGCTTCCTAAGAGCAGTTTTTATTGAAGCAATTAAGGCAGACACAAAATGGGAGAGGGGAGGATGATGAAAAGTGTCACCATTTCAGGATAATGCAATTTCTGATGTCCACACAATACATTCTTGCATAGGAATGGTATTGGACTGTGGGAGAGGTCTGGGTACAACGAACTGTGGCTTTGCACATGCAAGCAATGCTTTCGTATCTGAGAACAGAAGAAAGTAGGGTGGTGATGTGTGGGATCTTCCTTCTCTTATTATGCAGACTTGGAGTTTATGCTCTTTCCCCTTCTTCCTCACAACTGCTAAAGTGCTCATAGACTTACAGGGAAGCTTAAGGGGTTTCTGCCTTCTTCCCGTTTGCATCCTGTTGCTGTAGCTGCCAGGGTTGGGCAAGACAGTTCTAGCTCATTTCTGTCTGTCCGGGTAGCACTGCATCCTGACTTGTAACCTGCTGGCATCAGAGAGGCGATGCCTCAGGTATGTAGGGCTGTTGGTTACCTTGTGTCTTTTCTTATTATATTTTTGTGTCTTATTATATTTTTGTGTCTTACTATATTTTTGTCAGAGAGATGATTCCTCAGGTATGTAGGGCTGTTGGTTACCTTGTGTCTTTTCTTATTATATTTTTGTGAAAAAGAGTGCTAAGGCACAGTATTTTAATGTTTTGTTTTGGTGTTTTTTTTTTCCCCATGCCAGTATGTAGCATTCATTCCCTTCTACGCAGAACAGAAGTAAATAAAATGAAATGTTAAAGCTTCCAGAATTAGATGTCAATGAAATTTTCTCAGAATAATTGTCTGTTCCATAAGTAATCATATCTAGTCTGTTTGACCTGATAACACCATTTAGTTACATCCTATTTGTCTCACTAACCTCAAGGAGGCATAAGGGAAAAATAGAAGCTTCTGAACAAGAAAATCAAGGCCAGATGACTCTAAACAATGTTGTCTACAAGTATGAACGCTTCTCATTTTGCCTGTTTTAAATCAGTGTAAATGATGCAGAATACTAGTAGGGATGAGGTATTATCTGCATCTAGAATTTATAACCCAGAGCGTGAGTCTTTTGGCACAGACAAAATATACCAGTCAGGAGCAAAGTTAGGTATATTAAAAGAACTCAAGGGAAAAATGCTCAGAAGATTTTGAGATTGCTTTCAAGGTAGGAGTTGCTTTTTAAGATATAAGCTAGTAAATTCATATAAATTTGTCTGCTTCATAATGCTTTTCAGTAGAGACTTTGCATCCCTAGTTGCATAGCAGAGTTTCATATAGTTTTGACACAGACTAGAGCTATGCCCATATAACATTGCTCTGTCTTCTTCAGATCTTGTTCCCTGATATTTAAACATGCCCTTACTTTGTGCTGATATTTTGCTATAGTAACTAGAAGTGCTTACCTGACCCATATTGTTAAAACCATTTGCTTGAGAAACGTCCTCTTATTTCAGTTGTTGAGTTGCACTAAGGGGAAGGACTCTTTATAGGTATATTTGGGACTAGAAGATCTTGTGCTGTGAGATGATGATAGTGATGACAGTAATAACAGGTTATAGAGGTGGATGTTTACAAAATAGTGGCATTCCAATAGTGAGCAAGGCAGTAAGTAAAGAAAAATGTAAGATCTTTACAGATAAGCAAATTTAAATGAAATCTTTTGCGCAGTGTTAAAAAAAGTAATTTTAACAGTTTCTGTGCTTTATCCAGGTGAAAAGAAGTTAGCAAAGAAGATTCTTGGGTTAATTAACCTTATTAGTTAATAAGGACTGGACATATCTTTAGAGATTGATTTTTTTTTTTTTTTTACATTTCCAATATGATTACATTAGGAAAGAGACGGAGAAAAGTGGTTTTGACATCCAATCCCAAATTCCTAAATTATTGCCTGGTTTCTGGATCACACTCTATAACTAGTGCTATCGCATACAATATAAGTTGTGTCCAAGAAAAAAATAGTGACAGGAATATTTGAATTCCTCTTCTTTAAGGCCAGAAACATTGTTGGTAGCTGTAGGAAAGCTTGCTTTTTTATTGTGTCTGAAAAACACACTTGTATAGAAGAGAACCTTTTTTTCCCATATTTGAGCACTCCGTTCAAGGCTACAGAGTACTTTTATCAGGAGCTTTTTACGAACGTGGCTGTAACCACCTCTCACCTTTGTGTTATTTGTTGAGCAAGCATCAGCCTCCCTTTCCCTCGGATGCCCTACCTGATTGATAGACATACCTGCTTTGTTTCAGAGCAGTTGTTCTCAGCCACTGCAAAGCTGTGAAGTTTCTCACTGCTTTTTTTATATGTGAAGAACACCTTACGTCCCCAGAATCAATTATTTTCACTTTTTAAGGACTGTATAAGTTTGTCTAATAAAAATTATTACCTCTCCAGACCTTGCTTGGCTTCAGATAACAAATAAAATTCTATATTTTTTCTCTGACACTTTTTTCAGATGTCTCCAGATAGTTTGTACTGCTAATGCTGTGTCTAGTTTTTCCTTATGCTTATATAAACTCCAAGCTGACTTGGAAATTAGGAAAGAACTAATGATAGCTGTCTTTTCCTTATAGGGAAGTTTTCTTAGCAACCTACAGTAGGTGTTTTTGTGGTCCTTGTGTAGTGGCTTGAATATTTCACACTCCAAACTGTTGCTTTTCTCTGAAGGCAGTGATTACCATTCCTTTTATTGACAGAACACCGTGACAGAAATGGTGATATCCCAAAATCAATCAAAGCGTAAGACAGAGTGCCTTCTGATTCCCTGCCCATGACATCAGGTCATGAACTATCTTTCCTTGCTAATATAGTCAATTCAAGATTTGCTGAAAGTACCAAATTCCAGATGGTTCCAGTTGAACAGTCTCACTCCAAGAGTTGTAAACATTTCAGATTAGTCATTCATCATACCATTATATTGGAAATATTTTAAATTAGCTGCGGAGCATCTGCAGCAGAGAATAATGTTATATTAGAAGTGCCATATCAAGTGAAACTGCAAGTGTTGACCAAAATACAGATAAGGCTGGAAACAGCCTTTACTTGTCTATGAAATCAATGATAGAAGGGCTGAACTTCACAGATTTCAAGGCCACTTGGAACCACGATGGACATCTAGCCTTAACCACTCACAAAGACACAATGCAGAATTTGGACAGTTGAAGATTATTCTTGAAAAGAACACTAGTCGAAAGATAAGGTTAAATCTCATGGAAAATATAAGTTCTTTCCTAAATACAGCTGGAATAGATAGACTTGGTCACAATTTTTTGGAAATTCTTGCAGTCCTTTCTTCATTGAGAAAATTAGGTTACAGCCCTGAAAATGGGCAAAAACGTTTCCCAGTTTGTTTCCCTTGCACCACTTCTAACTTTATATGTTTTATCATTGTTCTCAGGGTAGATGTAATTGCCTCCTCTGTGGAAAAAGCTTACATTATAGATGAGGCCCCTCAGTGCATTTCCTTTCCTGCCACCCCCTTGGTTTCCCCTAGAATCTGACATTGCACTGAGTGACCTTCCAAGTTTCCTTGAAGGCAGGAGTAAGGTTGCAGCTGATGGTTGTAGACAAGGGGCTGCTGCATTTGACAGGCTGACAGGGTTAGAGCTTTGCATCCTGAAGTAGTGTGGGGTTGGAGAGGGTACCTTACCCTTTTGTAAGAAGGTAGTGTCAACCTTACTGAGTTATAAAATCAGAGGCCTTTTTGTTTTGGTCTCCATCTCCACTTCTGAATGGAGAATGGACCAGTTAGTCTTTGCCTACAGTCCTTCGACAAGAGTACTGATGTGAGGCACAGGAGCTCTGAGCTTGAGCTGTGGCAGTTAATTGCTTGCTCCTGCTGCCTCTGTGGCTAGTAGGCTGTTAGAAAAAGGTGAGCTGGTGTGAAGAGATGTGCATGTTCAGGAAGGGTTTTCAGGCTGTAATTCTCTCTCGTTGGCTCAGGAAGAAAGAAAAAGGGAAGGAAAGAAAAAAACCTTCTCTCCTGGGCATTTCCTTGTAGTACACAGAAAGCTGACGTTGGCAGTCCCTTGGGTGTCTGGCTTTCCTCATTTGCTATATATGAAATTCTGGTATTTCCCTTGGATTTTTGTGTCCTGTATGTTGTAACATTCAGCATACCTTGTGCATTTGGATCCACAGATACTCATGAAACCTGTAACAGCACAGAAGAACCTATATAGGCTTTTATAAAATCCAAAGCATTGAATATACCTTCTTCCAAAATTTAGACAGTCAGAAGGGTGCTTGGTCTTTTGAAGTGTAGGAACAGCTAGGACAAAAAAAGCCCATTTACTCCCATGAAAATCCTTAGACCTTATTAGTAACTTTTACAAGTCTAGAAAGCAATATTTTCATTGTAACCAGCTAATATTCCTTTTTGTTGATTTAATATGCTTTACTGCATCTCTTTTCAATCTTCTCTGTGTATGTATTTTCAGTCTAAATGAGGAGAAGGTTGTGTTTTCTGTTGCAGAACTGAAGATTTTATAGATTCCATCATTCCATCTCTAATTAGCCACATCTTAATACATTATCAAAAAGATAAAGCAAAAAGGCATTGCATTATTCTAATCCCTTAGAGTATTTTCTCATGATGACACGAGTTTCTTGTGCATTTTTCAGTCACCAAACAGCTGATATTGAAAGGGCTTTTTTGCAGGACATCTGTACTATCATCCATATTGGCTGAAACATCTGTAAGGGGTTGCTAGGTAGTTCAGGCTTGCCTGTATGGTATCACAGTGATTCTGTGGCGTCTATGAATAGCTGAACTGTAGTTTTTGTTAAAAAGGACCAAGTCATTTGCACTCGATTTTTATGATGTTAGCCAACCTTCATTTTTTTTTTTTTACTCATGTCTCTGGACATCTTATTTAACTGGATTCATTTTTCACTTTAATGTACCTCACTCAAAATATGTCAGGACCAGGGATCTGAAACTAGTTCATCTTGGTTATTTAGGCTGCACCATTTAATCTCGTAGACTGAAAGGAAATTATATAAGGCTGTATTTGTTCTCTGATTGGATAAGTATGTGAGCACTTATCAAATAAACAATAATAGAAGCAAATTTAGGTGCATGAAATTGAAATTTGTTTTGCCATGCACATAAACTATGTACAGAATTTAACTCCAGGTGGGTGAAGAAAAGCATTGCTGAAGGAGATTCAGCTACCAACACGAGTCTGTATCCTACTGGTGTTTCATACAATATCCTCTTAGCTTGACTCTCTGTTCTCTTGATTTCAATTCCCCCCACATCTGAAGTCTTCCCTGCTGCATCTTAAGCTCATTACTTCATATGCTTCACTCATTAACTAATGACTAGGCTTGTGGAAAATCCCAACTTCTTCTGGTTTAGCTGTAAAACAAAAAGAGGCTACGGAGCGTTTGGAGCTAACAGGGATCTTTCTTGATAAACATTTAATTTTCAGTAGACTTGAGAGTGAAAGCTTCATATGACAATGAGCAATCTGGTGAGTAGAGGCACCTTATCACAATTCTGAATGTATCTAATGTCAGGTTGTATCAGAATTATTATTACTGTGATACCCAGTGTATTACTTTTTTTGCATCATGCATATTAACGTGTACAGGAAGAAATGTTGAAGCAGACGAACCCTAACCAAGAGCTCCAGTCTTTGGTAGCTTCAGCTACGGCCTTCTGACCCCCACTGATCTTACAGCCAGGCAGGACCAAACACATGACAAAAAGCAAGGAGGAAGAGGGTAGAAGGAAACCATGGGATGCCTGGATTTCACTGAATTTCACTGAATTTCACTGAATTTTTAGAGTTGGAAGGGACCATAGAGATCATCTAGTCCAACTCCCCTGCTAAAGCAGGACCACCCAGATCATGTCAGATTATTATAACTCAAGGTCACACAGCTTGTTTTAAACAGTTGGCAAGTATTGGAAGTAGCTACCTGAGGCATCACAAGGCAAGGATAAGTGGATAATTTTTTTGTTTTTAAAAATTATCAGAGTATTCCTGATACTTTCTTATTTGGTCACCTTTTTAATATCATTGTTCCACACATGAAGTCTAAGTCTACTCTATTAAGGATAACACAAGACATGATTATTTAACAACAGATTATTTTTTTTTTAAACTATCATTCAAGTGACCTATTGACATGGCTTATGCAACACTGAATGCAGCTTGGATTGTGTGTGTATACTGTTGCTACAAACAAAATTCTCTTTGTTTAAAATCCACTGAAATGCATGAAAAAAAAAAAGTAAAATGGAGAAGTCTTTGAAAATGGCAATTAAGATTAAGAAACAATGCACTGGGGTAATGGGAATTGTTTAAAAATGGAGTGCAGTGTACTTTGGAAGAGAACAGTCCCTGCCTTTAAAATCCAGGGTCCTAATGAAGGGCTTTAGTGTCACTGTGACTTAGTAGATAGCCTTCTGCCTCTGGGACTGAAAGTTTTTGGCTTAGATCCATTTAGTGCATTACTGGGGAAGTTGTGCACATCCAGAGGTCACGTTTCGGGTGAGATGTGGAGGTGGCCACAAAATATTTCAACATCTTCCAGTCTCTCATTCCTGTTCTGCTTTCAGATACAGTTCTGTATTGTCCTCTGTTACGCCTTGCGTTATCTAAGTGTACTCAGAAGCAGAAATTATTTCTAAAGACAAATATGATAGTCCCTCTTTCTCTTGGATGCTCCATGCCTTTGCAGAGGTGTAGTTCATAAAAAGATTTTCTGTTCTATTTCGGTTTGGTTTTTTTGTTCTTCTTTATACTGTGGTCATTAATATTTCAAGTGCTTCAGCTTCCTTTGTGGGATGGGAAATTCTCCAGAGTAACCCTACCCTAACATTTATTCCCGCTAATTTTCCAGGAACCTCTGTACATCACAGTGTCTGTGCAAATTAGGGGTCTTGCTTAAATCTAGGAATATAACATCAATTAAGTTCCTTTTGTATCAGTCCTTCAATGTTTCTACCATATTCTACCACAATAATTCTGAGGACATTCTCATCTGTGTGCATTGCTGCAGCAATGAGATCAGTCATGACAGTGAGTGACATCTAAATTGGGAGTGGGGGAGGTGTGTCGTTCCCCTGTAGGTGCTCCTGGGGATGCTTTCCAATGAAATGCTTTCCAATGCTCAGGTGAATTTCTCGATTTCGTTCAAGAAATAAGGTTTCTTTTCATGTAGAGAGGTGACAGGGGATGACCTACAGCAGTGAGAGTCTGCCTGGCATGCAGCAGGAGGAGCCCAGGTCGCAGAAGGGCAGGGACTGGAAAAGAGCCCAGTGTTTGGTCTGTGGCATCATGGTTGGAAGTCCAGCTCCAGCTGCAGCACCCCAGGAAAAACAGGATCTTTACAGACAGGCAATTTTAGTTGTGTGGAGTCCTTACATGTAATTATCCAATAGAGAAAACGTGAAAATCTCTGCCAGCAGTCAGCCTGCGGGGACTCACAGCGGGGAAGAGTGTGCTTAAGCGAACACAGCAGCAAGCGGCCAGGAAGGGCTCAGTGCATGGGGAGAGCTGGATGGCTTCACAAAAAAAAACGTGTCCCAGCCTGGAAACGAGAAGTGGGTGTATACACACAGCTAGTGCCAGGAAAGAAAGTTAGGAAAATTAGAAGAATGGGCTTAAATCTCTCTTGCTGTTTCACTGGAGGGGTGGGCAGGAAAAGGCCATGGATAGGAAATTGGTGGAAAAGAGGTAGGAACAGAAGCCATGTGGCAAAGAGCCCGGGCTTCAGATTAGATTTAGGAAAGCCGAATTCTGCTTTTGTGTTTTCTGCTGGCCTACTACTTGGCTTTTGAATTCATTATGTCTTGGTGCCTCTGTTTCTCCTCCTCTCTCTCTTGCTTTGTCTGATTTGACAGTATCAAAGCCAGTGGCAGTCCCTAAGGGCTGTTTATTTGTTTTCGTGATTTGGGCCAGACTGGCCACTGAAATAAACAGCACATGCGCTCCCCCAATTCTATCTCCAAGGAGAGCAGGGAGAGAGAAAGAGACTTAGGAGTTTAAAAAAAAAACAAAAAACTAAACTACTTTAATGAAGGTATTTATAGAATAATTTTATAAAAACAATAGTGAAATATATACAATATATACAAAACCATGAGCTCCCAGGAAGACAATCACGTTGCTGGCAGACACTGTGGAAGTCACTGGCAGACACTGTGGAAGTCCCAGCCTGGACTCAGAAACAGATGGGAACTGGATTCTGGATGTGGATTCAGAAACACATGGATCAGGATCAAGGGCAGATGAACAGACAGTGTCCTCCTTGAATACCAGCCATCGAATAAAGAGGCTGACCCTTTGATTCCTCAGCTTTTATATTGAGCGTGATACAGATGGGATGGAATACCCTGTTGGTCAGTTTTGGGTCACCTGTCCTGTCCTCTCCTCCCCACAGGTGTGACCACTCTATGCTTTTACGCTTCCAACCCTCCAACAGGGCAAATAACAAAGTCAGCTGAGCTTGGTTATTATGGAAATAAGTGGAAGCAAGAGCAAGAGCATCTCTGCGTACTATTCCTTGGCATAAATTAGAAACAATCAGGTCTTATCACTCCGGGTGTGGACTAAAGTCCTAAAAATACGCTGTTAATTTCAGAGTTCAGTTAGTTGGAAGAGTCTTAGCTAAAAAGTAAAACTATTGAACAGAAAATTGATTGTTTCACCTAAACTGGCTTGCAGGCAAAGCATCAGTATGCAACAAAAACTTAGAATCATGTTCAAAAAGGTTTTTCTTACATTTTGCATTGAAATTCAGAGTCCAGTAGCAAGACACCTGCTCAGGTCTGACTAGTGTTGTGTGAGACATGAAGACTCTGTCCTGTCATTGGCAAATAAGCTGAAACCCTGTGTGTTTTCACCTGCTGTCCTGTCCTGAGAGGTGGGATTCATCTCACCTGACTTTAGGGTCTAGATGCAGTTGCATGACCAGAAGGTATCTAGGTCTGTTTGGAGCTGTTGTACACTATCATGAAATTCTCGACAAAGCTGGTATGTTTGAGCCAGGAGTTACAAGAGACTCACACCTCTCTGAAATGGCAATGAGAGCCTCAGGGGAACATACCACAGCACCTAAAATGACACTAGACATCTATATTTGGGCAACTGTAGTTGTGTGCACTGGGGATCTGTGCCTGAAGTAATCATCCTGCTCTCCTTTAATAGCGAAGGCCTAATCAAAGAAACTTTATTGACTGCCTCAGCAGACAATGAATCGCATCTAAACTCCACTGACTGCATTAACTGGATGTCTATTGGCAGTAAAAGATCTGTGATTACTAGTTCAGATGTGCACGCCTGCACTGTGGACATCCAGAGTGATTCAGGCAAATCACAGCTGATACCAGTGCATTTGCTGAAGGATGGAGAGATAGAGAGCTAGCTGCGGAACTGCTGCTCAGGTGAGGAAAAAAGACATGTAGCACCAACAAAGTCACATCAAACCAATTGAAAACAGTGGGGTATACCAAGAATTTCTTTCTCCTCTCATTTGATTTTCTTATTTGCTCTGGCAGCCTGTATTGTAAGCTCAAGCTATTCAGTGGCTGGCTCTTTAATGATTTCAGTTCAAAGTGTGTGTAGAAATGAAGTAGAAACAAAGGGAAAAGGAAATAAATTTTTATGAGATCACGTTTAACTTCTGTTACAAACACCAAAGAAAAGAAATTTAGTTCAGGATTTTTTTTATCGTGGTGTGCCAGAAGTCACGTGGAAACAAATCTCTAATCTCACCATGTGGGAAGAAGTAAGGCAAACTTCTAATTTTCAAAAGATACCTTCAAACTTTTCCCTCCCCTTGAAATAGACATGTAGTTATGCACCTTATCTATGAAACTTTTCCAGTGAGAAAGTTCCCGTGAAAGTCCATATCCTTGATCCTCCACTCCCTGATGTGGAGTTTGGCAAGCTGTTTGGCCAATGATTACAGCATATCTATGGAGCAGAGTATTAGAGATTTAAAGGAAGTAATGCTGAAAGTGGTTTGGGCCTGATTCTGTACTCATTCTGCCTGGCTTTCACAAGATGCTGAACTTTGATTTCAGTGATCATTAAAGTGAAACTGGTAGTCATCCATGACATAGGGTTAGTACAGGTTTACGATTGTTGACCTGAATCTCCCATACAGCCTGATAGTGTTAGGGAAAAAAACATGCAAGAATACAGTAATGGAAATCTTTCTTTGCTGGAAGGCCAAAGGCAAATAATCACACCTACTTTTTTGTCTCTTATTTGCTAAACAATATTCTGCAGGCCACTTGCATTTCCCTTTCACAATCAAGCAGGTTAAGAAGTCCATGCTATGCCCGCAATAGCTTTCCACTACAATTCTGTCCTCTTTTCTTATTCATTTGTACCTAAAGTGATAAATAAAATCTGAAGTTATAATATGCAAAGCTGTGAAATGTACGTCAGCTCACTGAGTCCTTTCCTTGCCAGTACAGAACAGAAGGCCTTTTCCCAGCTCTCCAGAAGCATTATGCTACCAACACGATTCCCAGTCCTTTCAACAGAGACTGTCATCTGCATTCACCAAATAGAGAATTAAAATATATATTTCAGGGTACAGAGTGGGATGTTTATGCTTCTGGCCTGAGGAAAAAAATGTGTATCAGTATTTAATTCCCACACCTTTTGCCTGGTTAAGCAGATATGTGGTTTGTTGCAGAAAGCCTACATGTCTGCAGGGCACCAGTGCTTGGCAAGTGCTTAGAGAGCTCTAGCCGTGCTAGTCCCCTCATCCATCAGTGCCACTTCTCCAGTGCTGCATTAAAGGGACGGCCTGCTGGGGGACAGGGACATGAGCTAGGGATGCCTAGGGTGGTGGGAGGTACCTGGGGCATAGGGCTTCTGGTTGCCTTACACCAAGTTTGATGGGAAGAGAGCAGTATGAGGATGTGTCTGAAAAGGAGACCTTGGCGTAGCTGTATAGAGAGACAGAAAATACCAAGGCGGACGAAGACCAGACTCCAACATCCATCGTGGAAAGTGAAGATCAGTCAGCCCTAACTGGGAACTCATTCGTTATGGAGGCAGGATGGTTGATATAGAAAGTTTCTTTTCAAAAACAATTTTCAACCTGCATGTTTGCATTTAGTTTTGAACTAGATTGTACGTGCAGAGTAGGGTATGTGTTTGAACTCTACTGAAAGCCTGCAGCCAACAAGGGAGATAAAGGCATTTTGTTCCTCGTGCCACGCAATAATAGGGAAGGCATTAATAATATTGCACTGAAAAATAAACCCTCTGTTTAGATAGCTTAATGCAACAATAACAGGAGCCTGTTCATGAGCTCAGTGTACTCTCTATTTACTAGGTACACTATGTACAAATTACACAAACTTGCTCAAGCCCCTGGAATTACAAAATTCACAAGCTAATTAATCAGAGCTTGACAACACAGCAAAGGCCACTTCACCTCACATCCAGTGTCAGAGAGGGAAGATAATTTCGTCATGCAGGCACAAGCCTGTGCTAGAGGACAGCTGGTTCTGACTCCTAGCTTTGTTTAGTGAATCCTGTTTCAATTCTCATGGGAATAGTATTTCTGATTGACCAATCTGTCTGTGTTAGTTTTTGAGATTGGGAGGGGGGTGGGGGAGCAAGGGGGGAGCAGGAGTACCTTTTGAAATAGATGAATACTTAGCCCAATCTGGAATTAATGTTTTTACTATCTGTATCTTTCTGTAATATAAATAATTACACATCATGTACAACACAAGAAAATGGATGACTTACAACTAGTGAAGAGGCAACATCATCTGTAAAATAAAGTGAGTTTCAGCTTGTCTTGAGAGTTTCTTCTAGGACTTTTAGACTTTTTTTTCTTCCATTTCTTGAAGTTCAAATCATTTGTAAGACCTGGGAGATACAATCCTTGTGTATAATATTGTGAGCTTCTCAGTTGTCCATGGAACTTGTTAAGTTGCTCATTATATGCCAAATGGGACATCAAGAGTATTTTCAGTGAGAGGTCCTTAGTCTGTAACTGCACTGAAAAACAAGTAGTTGGTTAATATTTTATGTAGTGATCATAGATTGTCAGGCTGAGAGGCAAATCTGTGCATAAAACTAAACCAAAGCAATCAATCATAGAAGCTCCATAAAGCATATTTATGATGTTGTGGAAATTCTGAAACAAACTGAAATCCTCTTGGAGAGCAACAGTTTGGGGTATACTGTCTTTCATAAAATTTTGCCACGTTGGCCTCTCTAGAGATCTCAGGCTCGCATGAAAAAAATGTCATTCTCCTTAGTTTTAGGCTGTTTTGTTCAGTCACTGTGCTCCAACATTAACCACAGCAATGTGAAGCATGAACATTGCTGCAGATTGTGAGCACTGTAACAATAGTCAATATTTGCCTGTATCAAAGATTTTAAAGTTGTGATTGTTTTCCGTTTAATGAAACATCTCAAAAACTTCCCAATGCTACTATTATCTCATGAAAGCCTGTAATAAAGTTAAATGCATATGTTACTTGAAAAACCCAAGGTTTTGGTAGACGTTCACAATTTTTAAAGCATATTATTTGTATTTTTATTTTCTCTCTCCCTCTCTCAGAGGTGTAACTAGCCAGACGTTGGATACCAGGTATGTCTAGATATGAAGGATATGAAAAGACTTGATAAATCTTTTAAGAACTGACACATTTCCAAAATTGTTTTCTGTAAAATATATGACCTATATAGAATAAGTGATGGAGCAAGTCAGAAAGAAAGCTTTACTGGCACAACCTTTATATAATTCTCTAGTGTCATTTGTTTCTATACATTTTTAATGAAAAATGGAGTGTGAACTGGATTTTATTGCCTTTTTGAAATAGCAGCATATGGAATTTTGTTCAGCCTTATATTCTCTGAAATGCATGATCAAACTCTCTTTTAGATTTCCTTTCCAAAGATCTTTTCAGAAAGACTCAGTGGTGGAAAACATCTTTCAAAAAAATGTTTTTGTAAAGGGAAGATTCTAAAGGGGTTGAAGTCTTTGTGCATGTTAACACATCCTGTTGTTAATATGATAGCATTTTCATGTAAAATAATGATAAGGAAAAAAGTCTTTATTTCTCAGCATTTTTTTCTTTTTTCTGTAAGAACAGATTGCTATTCTCCCATCTGCACTGAACTTGCACTGGCTGGATCAGAAATTCTGCACAGGAAAAGAAAAAAGGTCCTTTACCTTGCAGATCCAAGAGCAGAAAGTACTCTTTAGGTCTTTGGCTAGAGATGATGAATAAAAGGAAGGGCTAGTTTCAGGTTATGTAACATTAGATGATGGGAGCTATTCATTAGGAGCTACACATTAGGAGCTATTCCAAAAAGAAAAAGGGTTATAAAAGAATGAGATGTACTTTCCTAACCCTAAGTTTTGGAAACTAAAGGTACTGCTTCTTTTCTATGTTCAGCTTGCTAGGATTTTCTAAAATATCACATTTTGATGCTTGAGCTTAAAGCTCAGTGCTTCATAAATCTGATTTTCTAGAGGATATCCTTTTTGGCAATTAATGTTTTGCATATTTCTCTACAAGAGTGTAAAATACTGAGTTTACATGTGGACATCTAGCTTCTTTGAGGCCTAACATATTTCTAGAAGACCCTCAGCTGTAAGTAGTAGCTTTTGAAGAAAATGGAAAAAAAAATCAAGATCTATTGCACAAAAGCAGAGAATATGATCAGAGTACTGTAAATGGCATAAGGCTGCTAGGAATCTTGCTAGTGTTCTCTCTTCTCAAGGTCCTTTCCTCCAGGAGAATTTGAGAAGGGGAAGAAGGAGTAAGGTAGGGGAGGCAAAAATGTGGTGAAACTGTTTAAATAACAAAATAGGTTTTACCATGGAAAACGTCACTGTTTTTCTTTGGGGAAAAAAGTGATAATAAAAAAATTCCCTTGACAGATAAGCATAGATCAATTGAAATAGTTTGTGGCCACAGAACCTCAGGGTGGAGGTTTGGTTATTCCTATTTTGCATTCCTTGATGGTCTCACCAGTTCAATGATTCTGAAGCACACTACAAGGGCTGCGAGGGACTGTCTTTCCTCATGGTGCTTCATGGAAAGTGTGGTCCAATTTGGAGGTCCTGATTGTAGAAGAAAATGGGACTATGACTCATTTCCCTGTAATTGATTTGAGTAGCCCTAAGAACCTTCATATGTTAATATGTATTGTTTGGTTTTTTAGCCAGAATAATAATTTTAGACTTTTGGCTAAAAGAAAGCTTCCATGGGGAAAGTTCTTTTTTCCCCATTCTTAGTCATGTCTAAGGTTCTCATTTATGTTATTTGCATGCATCTGTGCCATTGCTGGGGTTTAAATGTCCTGGTTCTTTATGACTTTATCTTCTTGGTGACCATTGACATGGATCCTGCCCATCTCACCCAGCAGCTCTCAGCTGCATTAGGTATTTGTCCTTACACTGGTATCCATGAAAAAAAGAGAAAAAGCACAGTGTGGCAATGATTTACAAAGACTGACAAAACACTGAAGCAATATTTCACACACCCCTCAGAGCACAAAAGAGAACTGAATTTCTGGAGGGAACAGTAGACATCTAACTAATTGCTTTAAGCAAAAAATTCACTGTCAAGGTCAGTCGAAAACACAGTGAGGCAGGGTATATTTTATTACATGGAACCTCTCAGTGTTTTAATTTGATTACGTTATTAGTTCCATGTAAGTATATTAACTGAAAAGGCACGATTAGCTGAATAAATTTCAGAAGCGACGTGAAAGCTGCTGTCAGCAGTTAGAATCAAGACACCAGTTTTTGCCTATGAAGGCAAGAAATCAAAATTTAAGGTGGAACTTCCCAGAAAAGACACCCGAAAAATCTATAATGGGAAAGGAACACATGAGATTTCTGCTTGTCCAGACAGAGGAAAAGCCTCTTTGGTCAAACGACAGGAAAATGGACAGTTAACAGAGTATTTTGAAGGTCAGTTCAACCTTGGAAAATTAATCTGGAGTACATAGCTCTGAACAAAATTTCCAGTAGCAGAGAGCATCACTATCACTAGGACCTGTCTGAAAAATCTCTGTACACTGACAAATGATGTTTACATCCAAAAAAAAAAAGTCCAAAACCCAAACCAAACAACATTTATTTTGATACTTTAAATATAAATAAAGTTGACTCTGCTTCAGAATGTATTTGAGGACTTCAAAGGTAAGACTGAAATTTTATTAGACCACTATTATATGTTTTTTAACACTTTAAAGACAAACACTTATACAACAAATAAAAGTATGCTGCTGTGGACCCAGATATTCATTCTTTCTTTTTCCCTCTCTGTCTCCTTGCATCTTTGGGCATTCAGCTGCTCTTTATGTTGCTCTTAGAAGTTTAGCTAATCTTTTGATTTTTAAATGTCATCGCTGCAGAAAGAAAAAGCTGAGAACGTTAAGAATTAGAGAAACTGCATTGTCTGGACACCAGAAGGCAAGCAGTGATTGGGCATGATGTTGGAGAAAGTAAAAATTTTTTCAGTGATGCAAAGGAAGAAAAGCTGGACTTATTCAGGAATTGTATATAAGTATATGTGTAACTGATCTTATCTATGTCTGTGCTCTTCTAGGGTGAGAAAGTTCTGCTGATGTGAAGAAGACCTTGATGTTGTCTTTGACTTCCTATTTGCAAGCTGTCAGGACTGCTCAACTTTGGTGCTACTCGCAGAGGCCATCTTCACCTCCCAAGCCTGTGATGCAGAGCTTGCAGAAGGGGAGGCAAGGCAGAATGAAGTGATGTGATAAGAAAATACCCTTCTTGAGCATAGGAGAAGTATCCAAGAGGAAGAGGTAAACATACAGGATGAGAAGCTTTGGGGAGAAAGTAGTGTCCCTGGGCAAGGAAAGGTGGGAGCAGTTCTGTCCCTCCAGCCCAGCGGGCTGTTTCTAGCCAGGTTGTGAGCAAATCAAGTCCTCAATACTTCCTAATAGCCAGGATTCAGTGTAAGACTTTGCTGCAAAAGGCTCTGTTCCCACTTCCCTGAGAGGTGAGAGGACATGTCAGGAGAGATTCTTTGCATCTTTGAGTTTAACGTGAGGTGCTGTAAGTGAATCAGACACTTCAGAATCTCTTCATGATGGCACAAATCACACATATCTGCCCCTCTGATCTTCTCTTCCTCTCCTGTGTCTTCTAGATGAGTCAATTTGGTCATACCAATGCAGAAAGGATGAAATCCATGCTACCTGTTTTAGTACCCTGATTTTGTCCCATTTGGACTTGGATTTTCATTCCAGTTGTCCTGTTTGCAGGAAAAAAAATACAAGCAATAAAGTCCTTAGGACAACTCACTTCTCCTATCAATTTTAGAGTTATATTATTATAAGAAATCATCAATTGGACCTTGCTTATTTCATAAGCAAGGGTGGGACAAACACCTTTAAATGAAGAAATTGTTTCATTTGCTTTGAGCTTGGTTGCTTTTATCCAAGGAGCAAGTGTTTTGGGAGATAATGATCCTGTGTCTGTTTTGCATCCATCAGTTATGTAACTTTGACACTTAGGTTTACCTGTCTGAAAGCTACGAAGGGCTGGCACTATATTACAGAAACATAGGTGAATGAAAAGCAAAGCAAAGATGCAGAAACAGAAGAATGTGTACAAATCATACCACTGTGTTACTGCCCAAAGCGCATACATCAAACATATGCATACATCAAACTATGCATTTAAAAAAGGTTGTAAAAGCAGCTTACATCATCATGCTTTTGCCTCTGGGGAGGCACAGAAAATTGCTTGGATCTCCCAGTCAGTAAGGCTATGAAATATTGCATGGGAAGGCATCGGTGGTAACCAGACTGAAGTCAAGGGTTTACCCCTAAAAGATGGTTCTGCAAGCTCTCAGTGTTTCAGGAAATCCTGGTAAAATTATTGTGATTGCTACCATGAGTCCTTATTTTAGAGACCTGGACTCTCCACTACAGCACAAGAAATTCTTTATAGTTTCTGTGTTTATTGAAACTGCTATGATGTATATAAATTGAACTAAAAGCACACCAGTGACTGTTATGAATAGAACAGATCAAACTATTCATTCTGAATCACAGTTATTATAAACGTCACTTTGGTACTGAATAACAAAATACAAAGTCCCAGGAGTGAAACAATTTAATGCCCCTTCCTCACCCAGTGATCCTTTCTATAGCTCATTTTAAGGTTAGTTGTTAAACTCTAAGCAAACACTTGACTGCTATTTTTGGAATAAGAGAGCAGGCTGTAAGGAGTTATAGCTGTGAGCAAAGGTTCTCTGAACTGGCCTCTAACTGTTTTTCAAGCTTACAAAGACATACACCAGTCGGCACATTGTCAAATGTCCTGTCAAACTCAGCTGGAAGTTAGAATGAGACTTTGACAGTTTCAAAACAGAGCATCATTGCATAAGGGAAGGAAGGTAAAGTGCTGCTCCATGGCTCTGTTCCAGGGTCAAGTCCTACACCTGTGTTGTTTTATGGAAGGCTTTTCCAAACAGGCAGAGATAGCAGCCAAAAATGAAAGAAACGGAAATTTTTTGGTCAAATATTTGCCACTAATTATTATAGAAGAAATGGGCTAAAATTTTTTCTGGAGAATTCATTCCCAAAAATTACAGCTTTGGAGAATTTAATTGCCTAGAAATAAAAGTGAAAATGGAGGTACCAACTCTAACATAACTTTTCACTGCATTGGAGTAATTTTGAAAGCTAAAGGAACAGTGTGCAGAGTCTTACATGATAAAAAATTAATACTAATATTTGAAGAATTAAGAAAACAGATACAAATTCTTAAGCTAATGGAAATCAATAAATACACTAATAACTAAAGCTGCAAAACCCATCAGTCTTGTAGGAAGGTGTAGTCTTATATAATACGTTCACATGCAGCATTGCCTACAACTGATTAGCTAATTAAGTCGAGCCATTTTGAACGCTGTAATATAGTAAGATTTACTTGAAGAAAAGGCACGGTTAATTTCATATCACTGGCAGCTTTCCATTGCAAGAAAATCTATTTTTCTGCATAAGGACTGTAGCTGATATGCCAAAGACTTTGTATTTTCTAGAATACTTATTTGAGCACCTATATTAATGCTCTGATGCATTCTTGTAAAAATTCAGGAACCGATCATAAAAGTTTGAATTAAATACTTTTCCTTTGGAAATGCAAGTTACCCCAGTAGAAAAACAGTCTATGGTAAAATGTCAATTTCCATTGAATTTACTTTGGGAAAAAATCCAACTGATTGGTCTCAGAAAGTAGAAATACATTAACAATTATGATATGACTTTTTTTTTAAATCTATAGCGAAGGATAATATAAAGAGTAATTCATGGAGTATTATAAGTTTATATACTGCTTTGGCTGTGAGAGCATGTTGAAGAAAGCCTTTCATGCAGAATCAAGTACAGTTTATTTAAGGTACAAAGTTCATTTGTCCCTGAATAGTTATAAAATTCCAGGTTGTGTGAAATGTATTTCTGCCTTCTGGCAAATTCTAATCTGAGTGTGAGGTTAGTGCCCTAAATCACCTCCTGTGCACACTCTAAAGCCTGATAACCCAAATCTGTTTGCCTGCCAGCCACCCCAAAATTCACAAGCTGAAGGGAGGGCTGCTTCATACTGATGGACAGTGCAATCGTGGTTGGGAAAGACACCTCCAAGCAGGGCTGTTCCAGGTACCTTCTTCCCACCTCATTGCAGGCTTCCTTTCAGTTTCTCCTCATTGGCAGTTGCTGTCACAGGGGTTTTCTGCTGGAGTAATACACTGCTCCCACCACACAAATTGAGTAATGACTCCTCAGGCAATAAAAAGAGATATGATCACCTTAAAATTTGTTACTATTTATTGCTATCAGGTATCTTAAAAATAGCAAGCTCATGACTATGCAGAACAAAAGAAGACTTAAAATTTACTGGTGACTAAAGAGAAGGGAACAGCCTCAAACAGGGAGTTACCAGTAATCATGAGATTACTGTGATATGGTGAGGCAGTACTGAATTCTCGTGATTCTTGTTGCCTGTTCCCTATCCTTTGCTAACAAAGGATGGTGCCTCTTGCTTATCCATTGATAGCTGGCTCGACTTACACTGACTTTTTGAATGCAGTCATCTTTTAACATCCAGCACAGCAGATGTGGCAAACACAAAATTGCATTGTTGCATATCACTAATGGTATTGTCTTCATATAGTGCTGCCCAGTCATAGGATAAAAAGGTCTCTCTGTTGGGTGATGCTTAACACCCTAAGGTGTATAGGATGGAGTTATACAAGGTGGCTGGACCTTGGTACTGAGGTCTGATTATGGTACTGAGAAACTGATTAAAAGACTTCTCATTTAGACAAATTACTCTGTGCCTTGCCTTATTCAGTCTTGTTTGTCACTGCTCTGTCTGGCAATGGCCATCAGTATGATACAGATAGGTCTAGATGCAGTAGTACATAGTTTTCTACTGATATGTTAAAATAAAGCTTCTGCAATTACATAGGCTCTACTCATAAATATTACTCTTGCATGTGTGATTTCTGAAATGCAAATATCATGTATTCTTCCCCAGATGAACAGATTACTTACATTTTGTTAAACAGCTTCCCCCTGGAGCACAAGAAAACAGTCAGGAAACTTTGTTTTGCAGCAATAGTATCGGTGTTATTTGTGTTTTGATGTTCGTATGGGAATTTTATTAGGAGGCTTATATTTTCGTCTTAATTTTGTGTGTAAAAAAGTTTTATTGTATTTCCACTGGTGTCCTAAGGAGGAACTCGGCCCAATGTTTTTAACCTCGAGGTTAATTCACATACTTTGGGTTCAGCTGGGAAACGTAAGATTCTTGATTACTTCAAGGCTTCTTGAGATTGCAGAGTCTATGAAGACATTAGGCCTTCAGCCTTTACTTGCACTGAATAACACTTGGGGGATGACTAGTAGCGCTGAAACCTATGACCCAGATGTTTAGGCATTTGCTTCCTGTTGACTGCAGAGCTGCAAAGCAGCTAAAATCTTTTAGCCGTCTGGGCTAAGTGAAGCCACATTCCACAGCGTTTCTGAGGGATGTAGGATCAGAGCCAAACTGGAAACAAAAGGGTATTAGCGTCATTAATGAATGGCTTAAAGCATTGATTAGTAATAACAGCTTTTATATATTAGAAATTGTGAAATATCACTGAGGGGGGAACATGTTTGAAAACATTAGAAACTATTTAGAAGAAATACAATAGTTGCTTACGCTAAGGAGCTTGTTTTGTCTCGTTATGTTTGACGTGATGGGGTTGTGGTAATTGTGATGAGACTGCAGTAACTCCTAGAGGTCCCATTTTTCCCAAGTTCTTGAAAAGAGGAGTCCTTGAATAATAATCTTGTTAATGAAACACTCCAAAGGAGAACAGCTGCCAGGAATGGTGTCTGTATTACTGATGTTATAGAGCAGGGGAGGAAGCTCTCTTCTTGGCTGGGATTGACTAGAGAAGCAATATTACATCTTCATGCAAATCATAAGGAGTCACCACAAAAAGGGAATGTTTCCAATACTCTTCTACACAGATCTGTATATTCAATATACACGATGTTTCAGAAAACAGTGAAACTAAATAAACAATAATGGCAGGTCAGTTGCACCACCCCTGAGTTCCACACGACTTGGTGAATTGGGCTTATCCGAACGGTGTGTTTTAATACAGTCAAATGCAAGGTCATACATGTAGGAACAAATAATGCAGGCAAGAAACTGGGTTCTTAAGATGGATTCATCTCACCTAACTTAAGATACCTCAAATCTGTTTACATCTCAGCTGGTCATGTTAGATCCCTTTTATAGTCGTTAGATCCCTTTTATAGTCGTTAGATCCCTTTTATAGTCAGTAGACAGAAACAGCCACCTCTAGAGTGCAATTCACCAAGCCTAAACTAGTTGTCTGAATTCTACCAATTACTCCTAAAAGTGCTTATTGCCTTTCACTGATTATAAAGGGAGGCCAGATGCCTATAATTAGCCTGCCATGGGCAGATTCTCCCTACATATACTTCAGGAAATCAATGTTCTCTTTGCTGTTGATCACTGTAGACTGGCATATAAGAGCACAGGCAAGAGTGGGCTCACAGCAGCTTTAATTATTGGCATTTTATAGGTGCTGTGAGATCCCAGTCCCTTTGGTGATTATTTATTATTAGTAGCAGTATTAGTATTGGTATAATTTGTTTTAAGCTCGGTGAGGAAGCTCCTAAAATCGGAACTTTGTTTTTTCTGTCTTTTTGCAGGCTCACTAAGCTAGGCTTAGTCACGTACAGTTTAGGAGGATGTTTGGGCTTTATTGATATGGAAGGAACACTGGGAAGCATCAGGTAGATGTGATAAGATGGATATAAACGGGATCTTAGCTGAATGTTCATCCTGTTCTTATTCTGCAACAGAGTTAGGAATGTGGGAAGCAATTGTCATTGTCCCCTTATAAAGTACTGCCAGATGTCTCTTCCTCTTACGCCATGGAGAGGTGTGTATCTCAAACACCTAAGGTTTTGATGTGAAGTTTGTGAGTCAGCAGTGGTAATCACTCTGCACTACAGAGTACCCTAGTGAATTTGGAAATGCCATGTTGGTTTATATAAGCTCTACCATAGAAAGAACATCAGTAACATGCTGTTGAAACCATGAAAAAGAAATCATTTTGGCTGCCTAATCAAATCCTGAAAAGTTCAAGAACCTTTTCCTTTTTAGTCCTGATACTGTGCCTAGGACTTTTCAGGGTAGGTTTCTTTTAGCAGGTAGCACAGCAGGAGCATCTCAGAAAATTTCTAAGCCACTTTCCATTATATTTGAGCAGCCGTGGCAGTCTGGTGAGGTTCCCACTGACTGGAAAAAGGAAAAGATAACCCCCATTTTCAGAAAGGGAAGAAAAAGAAGACCCAGGGAACTACAGGCCAGTCTGTCTCACCCCTGTGCCCAGCAAGATTTTGGAGCAGATCTTCCTGGAATCTCTGCTAAGACACATTGAAAATAAGGAGGTGATTGCTGAGAGCCAACATGGCTTCACCGAGGGCAAGTCGTGTCTGACAAATTTGGTGGCCCTTTACAATATTGCTACAGCATAGACACTGTCCCACATGACATCCTGGTCTCAAAATTGGAAATTCATGGATTTGATGGATGGACCACTCAGTGGATAAGGAACTGGCTGGATGGCCGCACTCAAAGGGTTGCGGTCAATGGCTCCGTGTCCAAGTGGTGGCCAGTGACAAATGGTGTTCCTCCGGGGTCTGTACTGGGACCACTGCTGTTTAACATCTTTGTTGGTGACATGGACAGTGGGATTGAGCGCACCCTCAGCAAGTTTGAGCATGACACCAAGCTGTGTGGCATGGTCGATATGCTGGAGGGAAGGGATGCCATCCAGAGGGATATGGATAGGCTTGAGAGGTGGGGCCATGCAAACCCGATGAAGTTCAACCAGGCCAAGTGCAAGGTCCTGCACCTGGGTCATGGTAATCCCAGGCACAAATACAGGTTGGGCAGAGAATGGCTGGAAAGCAGCCCTGAGGGGAAGGACTTGGGAGTGCTTGTGGATGAAAGGCTCGACATAAGCCAGCAGTGCATGCTGGCAGCCCAGAGAGCCAACTGCATCCTAGGCTGCATCAAAAGAAGCGTGACCAGCAGGTCGAGGGAGGTGACTCTACCCCTCTACTCTGCACTCATGACACCCCACCTGGAGTACTGTGTCCAGCTTTGGAGTCCTCTGCACAGGGAGGACATGGACCTGTTGGAACTGGTCCAGTGGAAGGTGACAAAGATGATCAGAGGGATGGAGCACCTCCCCTATGAGGACAGGCTGAGAGAATTGGGATTATTCATCTTGGACAAGAGAAGGCTCTGGGGAGACCTTATAATGGCTTTCCAGTACCTGAAAGGGGCCTACAGGAGAGATGGGGAGGGACTCTTTATCAGGGAGTGTAGCCATTGGATGATGGGAAACAGTTTTAAACTGAAAGAGGAGAGATTTAGATGAGGTACTAGGAAGAAATTCTTTACAGTGAGGGTGGTGAGACACTGGAACAGGTTGCCCGGAGAAGTTGTGGATGACCCATACCTGCAAGTGTTCAAGACCAGGCTGGATGGGGCTTTGAGGACCCTGGTCTGGTGGGAGGTGTCCCTGCCCATGGCAGGGGGGGATGGAACTCAATGACGTTTAAGGACCCTTCCAACCCGAACCATTCTGTGATTCTATGAAAATTTCCTGTGCAACAGTGTGTGTATTGAGGAAGTAAATGGCTCAATCAAGTGGCTTCCCTGTTGTTTTCTTGCACATGGCTTTTCTGGCTCAACTAAAAATGTAAATGTTATTGATATTGTTTCTGCATTACCATTCCTGCACAGGCCATTTGCTCTAATTTTTCAAGATTTTGTAGCAGTTAATCTAACAGTTTATACTTGGCAGAATTCCCATTAAGATGGATGTGTGTGGTATCTAAACAATGATTAAATGATTGGGCATGCATATGAGAAAGCTGATGAGTTGCTACTTGTGGCAATGACACTTGCTGTTTTTTTATCCCAAACCACACAGTATTACATGCTGCCTTTATGAAGGAGTCTTGTCCTTTGTCAAGCAGGAGATAATCTGGAACCTCTTTTTCAACCATATGTTCTTTGCTGAAGCCTTGTGAGGTGCCCCAGTGTCCTTGTTCTGGCTCTCCTTCTGGTTCTGAGTTCTTCTCATATCCTTAGGCCTCAAAAAGAAGCACATAGTGTACATTTGTCTGTCGGATACAGCCCTATTTCTTAGGTGTTCTTCCTGCTCATGCCTCAGATGTTTCCATTTGCTTTTCTGCACTATAAGAAGGTTTATGAACTGCAAGAACATTTAGTCCATACACATACTTGCTATACCTCAGATTTACAGGACTGTTATGTCTGGGAATAATTAGATCCTCTACATGTTGGAGAAGCTGGTTACAGATCCTGGTAATCAGAACTAGATCAATTCAATTAATGCCCAAAGAAAACTGCTGAGATGTCTTCTGTGTTACCACTTGGAAGGCGAAAAAGAAGTTCTCGCTTCTATAATACCTTGCTGTGTTAATATGGGTGATGGGAAACATTTTTTCCCATTGCCTAATTGAATGCCAACACTGTTAAGAACTGATAGCAGCTGCTGCCAGAAGAAGCCCTTTGTAGAGCACAATAACAAGTTTTATCGAGCCTGCAAAATCAGAAGCTATGGTATGTAGCAAGACTTTTGAAAAAGTGTATCAACAATGATAAAAAAAACCATACTAGCGTTGTGGCAGGTAGGAGGCCAGTCTGACGGACAGTGGTTGTAAGAAGTGGTATAGCACCGGTCTAATTGAAAAATGCAAAATATATGACTTGGTCCTTCAGCTGTGCAGCAGTATCTAAGCTTTGCACCCCTGCAAAGCCTGAGTGTTAGTAATATGGAAAATCTGATTCATGACTGTCTCAGGTCCCAAAGCAAGGTTTGGAATGAAACCTGTATTTATTTAAAGATATGTTTCTTGGCAGCATTAGAGGGACATTACCACAAATTCTCTGCTTTCAAGCTAATTTCTACAGTAACAATAAAAAGTTTTAGGTCAGATATCATGCAGAACTTTTTTAAGGAAAAGCAAATTAAATTCCATTTGAAAATTAATACCTATTAAATATTCACAGACTTATAACTTCTAGAAGAAGATATAAAAGCCCTTGCTAGGAAACTTTTATTAGTTTAGAAAACTTGTAATAATTTAGTGCTAAATCACATCTGCAAGCAGCACAGAATGTACTTGCAGTATGGGAGACTGTGCTGTGGAAAGCAGCAGCCTGGAAAAAGACTTTAGCTGATTAAGGAGCCGTCAGTGTGATGTTATGGCAGAGGGAGTTAACGTGCACAGGGAAGCTACAACTGAACAGGAGTACAGGTCTGCCATTGCTGCTCTGTAGGGAAGCAATGAGGCATGAGGAGCCCAGGGTCCGTTTTGTGGCCAAGAAGTCCAAGGAGATGTGCTCGGCCAAGGGCTCCATGAATGACCCAGAGAGTGATTTCAGTGAGAATCATAATAAACTTGCCATATTTAGCCTATTCACGGATTCATGCATTTGACAGAGTTGGATCTGAGAGAAATTTAAAGGACAACTTGATAACAGACTTTAAGCATTCCCATTGGGGTGAAGATTATTCAATCCATTCTTAACTGTGAGGATAAGAGAATATTGGAAATTAAAAAGGTAATGCAAGAGTATCTTTGGAAAATCCTGAGATCCGTATTATTGCAGGACTGTGTGAAAAAAAAGCCTTTTCTGGCCTTATAATATGGAAATATAGTCCTCCTCCTGCCCCCATTTGAATCAACAGACTTGCTCTTTCTCCTTCTAAAGAAAAAATTCTTTGGGTTCCATTTTTCAAATCCAGTAGCACTGAGCTGAAATTGAGTCATCATTAAATTTAGACACCTTCTAGATACTGGGACCTTCATCTTGTTTTCATGAAACCAACATAGAGGTACTTCAGAATAAAATCTCTATGTAACGTATTCCATGCTGAATAAACATGTTTGCTCATAGGGTAACTCATGAGTAATTGTTCTCCATAGCTCTATCTGCAGACACATCTAGAGAACCTTTTACTTGTGAAGTTGCCTGTAAATTTAGACTTACATTTTAGCTATATATTCATATTCTGTGAAGGGTCTTTCTCTCAGCGTAGAAAAGCCATAATTTAAAAGTGTAGTGCCGTCCATCTCTTCCTGATCCTTCCGGGCATCTTCAGTCTATACTAGGTTCCATAATGCCAGTGAAAATTTTAGGATCAAACTGGAACAGTACTGGGAAATCAGTACCACATGGGTCTGGTTCTGACCTGCTACTTGAGACAGTGCCTAGTTGTACTTTCATAACCAGGTGAGATGTGGCTGAGCATTGAGCTGTAGCAGAGCTTTGATTTCTAGAAATTGGAAAATAAGTTAAAAGGTGAGAAGTTAAATCAAATGCTTTTCTTAGAGCCATCTGACAGAAGAGTGTTGTTTATAAGCAGTTTGGCCCAAAACATCTTTGAATTGTCTTAGAAATCACAAAGCTTATAAGGAAAAGTTTGGGGTTTTTTTCTTATTTGCAATTTACATGTTACGTCTTTGGGACTAATTGTATTTGCAACCATGAACATTAGAATTTGTTCTTAATAAAGTAAAGCATAAAGGAATGGGGCATTTAAGAAAAACTTCAACACTGATAATAAAAATCCTAAGTGTCATCAATACTGAAATAAGGTGAAATCAAAACTCTCCTCTTTATTCTCCAGTGAATCAGTACTTTCCATTGTTTGTCTTATTAAGTACTACACCATCCATCCACTTCAGCATCTTATTGTAACCTGTATAATCACTTAAAGATGAACAGGGAAGGTGTTTTGGTTCCAGTGGCATTATACAAGCAAATTTGGAGGAGTATGTGGTATTTACAAACACAGGATTTCCCTACAAGGTTTTTATGTGAAAAGCTAATATGACCCCTTCCATCCCAGAGGATGCCTTCCTCATTAATCAGCTTTCTCTCTAGTTTAATAACACTTAGCAGTCACATAATGCTTTGCATCCTCCAAGCACTGTACCAAAATTAAGGATCCCGTTTAGTAGCTAGGCATGTAACTACCTGCTAAGGGAGTGCTGATAGTAATCAAAAGCACAAGTGTTTTCAAGTTAAAAATTAAAAAAGAAGGAACTTTTTCATTCCAGCTTTTCCATTCATTCCATTCATTTCCTTCTTTCCAGAAGGAAAGAAAAAGAAAAACTAGATGCTTAAAGTAGTGCCCACAATTTTACAGGACTCTTATTTTTTCCTCTTTTACGGTGATTAGATATCATGTTGATAAATGCCTTGGTACCTCTGAAGAAAAATAGACCATCAGTATGTGGTAATTTTGCCCGAGCTCCTAGGAATATCGCATCTGGAAAACCAACAGGGCAATAGTTTTTATGTAGTAATTTCTCTTATGCTTGTCTGGGTCATTTGGTGGCTTTTGGTAAGCTTATATTATTAAATAATGTGGAAAAATAAGATCTGTAGAAGTAACAGATGATGGTTAGGTCTGGACATTCACAATATGCACATTTCAGAAGTTTTGTATTAGAACTAAACTGATCCCATGACCCGAGTGCCCTTTCAGCTGGAGTGCATTAAGTACACTCCCAGGAGCACATCTTCCAGTTTAGTTTCATCCAGAAGGAATCCAGGTCACGCACTCTGAGACCACTCTGTGGTGCAAATCAAACAGCAAATAGAGATAATAGGAAATTTGCTTCAAAATCTCACTCTTCCTCTAAACTGAAACAGTAACGTAGGCACCCCTCTGGGACTCGGATGGAATGTACTGCCTCTAACTCAACAGCAGATCCTGTACTGGCACACACCGAGGAGCCCATATATCATTTTGAAGCACTGGATGGCTTCTTTTCAGGGAAAAGGAATATTCATCTTTTATTACAGTTTGTAAGCAGCAGCTAGAAATAGAGGTGGGAGAGCTGGAATGAAAAACATTGATTTAATAAAGTGTTTAGGCATATACAGTTCCTAGAGCTCACGTTATTTAGTTCTTTGCCGAATCTGAGCCCCTGAAAGTTCATGCTTGAAAAGACTGGGCTACCTACAATAATATTTTCCTGTGGTAGTCCTCAAATATCAATTCCTACTGTGAATTTGGCCATATGTTGCCATATGGATACCAGCATAGAGCCTGTTAGGCCAGTATGCTGCCTGCAGCAGTGTTAAGCTTTCCCCAGAGTGTGGCAGAGGCACCCACTGCAGTAGATGGCTGTGGAACAGTCTGCCCCCAGCATGAGTTCTCCAGCCCTAATTTAAGCAGGAGGGAGATCAGATTTTGAACTAAAGCATGATTAACACCTATTCCAGAGTGGTAACAACAGCAGTTCTAACTTTGGGTGCAAGCCAGATTTAAATGCATGTTTAAGGCCCATCTGGAGCAGGAGTCACCAGGGGTCATTAAACTCTGTAGGCACCCATCTAGACAAGACTTGTCAGTCAGTGACCAGCACATCATGAGAATTGTCCAAACATAGCCATAAATGCACATATGAGGGACTACCTGCAAAAAGAATGTATAATTATTGGCAATAAATATAGGCAGCCAGCAAAAAGAGAGAAGAGTAATTTATTGTTACTATATGATAAAGTTGCCTTGAGTTATAGGATGCTGGAAATCTCACGAGCTGTTCATAAAGAAGAAGCTTCTTTCTCATTGTTCAGTTTAAAAGCTGGTAAATATCCTGAGGCAGGGGGTTTCCATCCTTTCCAAATTTTTAGATTTGTTCACAGTTTATAAGCCTGTAACTTTGCATGGTCTCAGCCTTGCAAATGTTCAATCCCTTTTTGAGTCATGCTGAGTTCCTGGCTGTGTTGCTGCCTCATGAGAAGATGTTCTATAGGCCAAGCAAGAAAAACACATTTCCTTTTACTGGTTTTACATCTGCTGCCTTTCTGTTTTCCCAGATGTCCCCCTGTTACGACAAAGTAATGGAGAAAGTACACAGGAGTGTTCAATTTACCACCTGGCTGCTCCTCATTAGTTTGCATGTCTCTATTTTGCACTTTCTTATTTATCTTCTCTTTATCTTACAGTGAAATAAACAGTCACATTTATTTTTCATTTTTTCTCAGTTCCTGAAAGTCATTTTCTCTGGAGCCACCTTTTCTCTGTTGTGTTATCTTTGCTGCAGGACAACAAGAACTCGGCATGTGACTTCAGGTAAGGGACTTGCCTCCACAGCATCTATCATCCTTACGGGCCCCCGTGATACAACAGAAACTCGTAATCCCAGCATAGGTTTGCTGGCTCAAGCAACCGTCATCTTCCTCTCAGGGTTCTCTGTCAGTGTTATCACTGACCTTAGTATCTTCTTCTCTTCATACAGCCCCAGCCCTATAATTATCTTCCTCCACCATACCCTCTTCATCTGGTCCCTTGTTTCTCCTGTGGCTTTAATTAGCCTCCTTGGTGCTCTCTGACCATTTGCCCATGTATTTTATCAGAAAGGATGAACTGCCAGAGATTTTAGCCCTATCTCCCCACTACCACACATATATTCTATTACCTTCGTCAGCTGCTAGCAGTAGCATCACTCCACTGGTTTTAGTTCCTGTTTGCATAGCAAATATTTACTCTTCCTCTGTCAGCCCAATTTCCTCCCCTGTAACTCCTAATAGTAATTTCTTTCCTACCGAAGTCCAAGTCACTGTTTCTCTTCACACTTGAATATCCTCCTTCTTGTTTCCTTTTTCCTCATCTCACTTTTGCTGTTCTGTATTAAAAAAAAAAAAAGCCTGCTTCTCCCCCTGTATAACCCGGGTGCCTGAAAGACAGTGACAGAGAGGACAAGGTACCCTTCAAGGTCAGTGCTCAACCCTTTCTGGTACTGAATATGCTTGGCTGCTCTGTTGTTATGGCACTGACATCCCTTTTGCCCTACAGCTGATGAGAGAAATGAACTTTGCTGTGTGGAGAGAGAATATAGGATTCAGACAGCATCAGGAGCTGAAATAGATTCAAGAACATGTCTTTTAGTGAGTGTGAAACAATTTTCAAAATTTCTTTTTGGTTAAATTTTCATCAGGATTTAAGCTCTTGCCTTGTAGAGCAGCTTTACTGCTACTCAAAGAAAATGTCACTATGATTTTTTAACATGGATCAAATCATGTATTATCTCCCCCAGTTTCAGCGTTGATGCAGGATGAACTGTTTCTGAAAGAGGGAACAGGTCAAGATCCATTATTAATAATAAAAAGAGAGACTTACAGTGAAAGATGTCAGCCAACCTGGAGAGAGGAAAATGTAAAGCACAGACACAGTATGAAGACTATAATTCAGAAGCTGAAGTGGAACAAAATTTACAAACCCAAGTAAAATGCTTCTACATTCTCAGAGAAACATTTATTGAATGCAATTACTCCAATTCAATGAAATTATTCAGTTACTCTCCATGAAGCACTTTAACATCACTTGAATTAAACCGAGAGATTTAAAGACTGCCTTTTGATACTTGTTTGTTAAAATCAATATGTTCCTGAGGGAAGTTTAGGTTCTGTAGGAGCTGACTCTTCCAGTGAAAGAAAAAATAATTAAAAACAGAACAAAATGACAAACACCTCATCTACTCTTTATTTTTCCTTATGATAAAAGCTGGCAATGACACCAACTGCTTGTTCTAAACTTTGCCATACTGTCCTAGTTGGTCATAAGCCTTTGTGCAAGGATAGGCTGTTTAAAAAGCTCTGGAGCTTTTACATAATGAACAATATAGATAGTTCCCCTGTGGTTATATCATTAATATATTTGAGGAAACAGCAAACTTGAGTATGCAGAATGGATTATGCGAACCAACAGACTGTCTTCAGTGCAGTCCTGTCCCTCAGAGACAGTGTACTTCTGCTGCAACATAAAAGGTTGATGTTTTTCAGGTGAAAGGATGAATAATAAATTCTGTGTAGTAAGGCAGAGCTTTATTCTCAGGATTGCCTGGCACTTTCCATATACAATGTTTTGGTAATGTTTTATATTCAGGGCTTGCATTGCTCTGAACAGAATGTAAATACCCATTGAGTATTTTTAAGTAGGAAGTTGGAAAGGAGGCTGCTCAAGTTGAATGTTGATATCAATTTCACCTAATTTTAGATATCCATACTCTAGAGGTTTGTATGTGAGATAATCCTCCTAGGACACCTTTGTAATGAGCACTTGGACTATTTTAGTAGCCTGTCTTAGAAGTGCCTGTCTGTTTCTCTCTGCAGTACTGTCATTGCTCAGTGACTGAAAGATCAGATAAAGACATTCATATTTAGTCAGAAAAATGCTCCCTTGGTGCTCTTCCTCTTTAGAGGCTCTAGTGTCCCATAATTTCATACATAGACTTGAAATTTGGATTGGAGGGGTCTGGCCTGCAAACCAGATGTGCCGTTTGTCAGTTTTGAAAACCTGCCCAGTTACAAGCCTTTTGGGAAAAAAATGCAATTTACACATGCTGAGACTTGCTATAGCTTCACAATTAAGTCTTCTGAAAATTCCTGTCCTGTGTAGAGTCTTATACTGAGTGTTATTCAGGCAGGACTCCCTACTTTAGCTACAGTTTTTATTGTTAGTTCTGCCTGAGTCCCTCTGTGGAGAGTCTCTGGCAAGCAATAAAGAAGGGAATGAGGTGTGATCGGAAGTGCGTATCAGCACAAGAAGTCTGTAGGTTGGCAGAGGAACGAAGAAAGAAAGGAAAGTCTGGACTGGCAAAGTAAAGCCATTGAGCCAAAGGCAGTAGGCTGGGAAAAGAGGTTTTCCAAGGGGCCATCTATGAATTACAGTCAACGAAGCAGGAGCAGGGATCAGGACAAGAAGTGGGGGAATGGGAGAAGAATGGAAAGGGGGCTTCAGTTCTGGTTCCTCCAGGGCAAGGGTGAAGGGCAGAGATAGGCCTGGGACTAAACAGAGAGAGACCAAGCTGCGGGCTGCTCCTTTCCCGGCAGGGAGAGCACCAATCCCCGGGAACAGCACCGAGCCCCCAAACCTCCTCCCTTGTCATCCAGGGTCTGCGGAGCTCCTCGGCAAAGCGTGTTCGCCGTTGCCCTCCAGCGGTTCGCAGCTGGAGCGACGGTCCGCTGCTGCCCCCAGTTACAGGAGGTCCTCAAGTGGGGAAGGCTGCAGCAGCAGCAGCACTGCAGTCCTGCCGGCCCTTGGAAGGACAGACGGGACATGCCTGCCGAGTCCGATTGCTTCCCATTATAGTGTTTTCCGAGGAATATAGGCTTTTCTTTTCCCCTCCCTTTTTAAGAAATGAAAATCAATTGCACAAAAGTAAGAAAATGACATCGTTAACTTGTATCGATAAACATACGTCCTTTAAACTTATGATCACAGTATATTTTTCCTATTTCATTAATTCTCTCATATGTATTTATACCATTATTATTGACTGTCTGGATTATTACAGCCTAGTGCATTATTGCTTCAAAGCGCAGAGTTAATACTACTGTCCCTAGAAGTTATGACAAATATCATAAAAAATTGAACAAAGATGATTATATTTGTCACACAGAGATGTATGGAGCTAAATCTTTGCCTTTGGAACTTCCAAAGCTTCTTGGGAAGATTATTTCATTATTTTTCATAATTTTAACAAGTTGTCTAGTTGAAGAAGGAGATCTGCAAATGTGGAAAGAATCTCAAATGGTGGTACATCTGACAGGCTCTTACGTTGCAGCAAGATTACTGTGAATGGTGCTGCTGAATTTGCCAAAATGCTGAGTGCCTTAAGGCTGGGCTGCAGTCCTGACTGTGTCTCCATACGTAGATGGATTTCTTGGAGAATTTGGGACTCTGTGGATCTCTGAAGGCAGAGTGGGCTGCACATCTACACCCCTTTCTCCTAACATGTGAGAGGCTTTACGGAATTTTAAATTGGAAGAGGGTTAGATATTAGGAAGAAAATCTTTACTCTGGGGGTAAACTGGAACAGGCTGCCCAGAGAAATCGTGGATGCACCATCGCTGGAAGTTTGAATAGGTTGGAAGGGGCTTTGAGCAACCTGGTTTAGTGGAAGAGGGTGTTGGAACTATGGGTTCATTAAGGTCCCTTCCAACCCAAATCATTCTATGATTCTATGAATTCCTACACATACATTTGCCATGCATTCCTAGTGCCATAATGTTTGGGCTTTGTTTGTTTTTTCTTTTTCCTGTATGCTCTTTGTTCAAGGTGGGGATGAGGTGGGGTGGGTGTGGGGAAACAAACAACCCAAAATGCAAAAAGGGCTAGAACAATGCACAAGCCCCTGAAGTAACCAGGGCCCGTCAAAAGCATCAGCCTGATGAAAACCTCAAGGACTCTACTTTGCATTCTGCTCTCATCCCGGGTATCCTAAGGAGGCTGGCTGTGAAGGTTCCTGGGAAGATGCACCCTGTTTGTGAATGAATAGCAGCTCTTTCCATTTACAGCCGCTTCGGTTCATTTCCCTACATAAGCACAAAAATAACCACTTTGGATCTTTAGTGAAGGGAGGGAAAGGAAAAAAATCTCCCAGAATTAACTCATGGAAAGAAAGCCAGGTGCCATCTTTGCATTATATCCAAATGAGATGCAGCTGTTTAAATGTAAATATTAAACAAGAGAGAAGAATGCCTTAATTAGCCCTCAAAAGGAGACAGGAAAGCTGTAAGAATGCACCTGACACTAAGCAGTATGAGATAAACTCATTCCAGCTGTCATTGAACTGACTGTTTGAAGGCAGAGCAATGCTATTTTGTGCAAACAATGTAAAATGCTTAGGGAACTGCAATTAGCATCAACATGCATAGTGTAAGTGAATGCAGCCTGCTGGTGTTTACTTGGCTTTGAATTGCTAGGGTTTGGAGTAAAAAAAATAAAATTAGCTATGCATTACACACTGGAGATTTTATTCCAGGCTTTTATGCGTTACTGAGAAAAAGGCACAGGAGGGTGAAAACAAGAGAAACCATCAATCTGACTTTAAAAAAGATATGATACTCAAAGGTCATTCTGAGTTTTCTCCTTCCTACTTGAGCAATAAAATGTACATATTGGATCTATGAGAGAAATTTTCAAGCAAGATGTCCATCACATAAATAAACCTGAAATGTCCCATGCGTAACACGTCTTGCCAGGTAGAAAAAGTATAGGTCTGATTTTTTTTTTTTTTAAAAAAAAACATGCACAAAGAGCAGAATCAAGGTTATTTAATAGAATCAAAATCTCTAGTTTACTTTATGTCTTTATATATAAAGTAATACATATAAATTAGGAGTATAGAAGTTACTGATTGTATGCCAGTGCATATAAGAAAATGTGATGTATAGAGATATTGCTGTACTCAATATATTCCTGATATAGGACATTGTCTCCTCTCAGTAACCTTGACTGTAAGCCAAAATTTTGTATGTTTTCTACACTCATGGGAGTTCACCTCAACATTCAAGGTTTTCTGGTATAATCTTTCACCAGACTTGCTTTATTAAAACTGACATTTCATGCAATGAGATGAAGCTGTAAATAAAAGGCCTTTTTTAATTTTTGCCAAATCTTCTGTAAATAAATATCACTTGCGGAAAAGTAAAGCCTCAGAGGGATTGAGTCTACAAGTTAGAGATTTACCTAGTCATAAAAAAAAATAAATCTAAATCTAAAAACATTTTGAAAGGAGAAAAAAACCCAAGCATGTAAATGGAATTTTTCTAGTACAGTTTAAATCATTCATATCACCGATTTTGATTCAAAGCAGGTATGTGCCTGATGTTTTGATCCATTAGGCAAGACTGAAGCAAATCTTTTGAAGTTAGAGTCTTATGGCTGCAGAAGAGAAACTAATAAACCTGAGACATCAGTATTGGCAAGATTAGTCCATTTTGGCTTGCTTCAGATACCAGGGATACAGTGCAGGGTGGGTCTCTGTGAGCAACTGGGGGTGACTCTGGGAGGACTTGATCCAGCAGGCACAGAGCGACACTGATCAGGAATAATGACTAAGTTATACTGATCTCCTGGCCTGTCATTCCAGCTATCTGGTTTATCCTACCTGCTCACGAGACATGCTGTTAGAGCTTGCAGCAAGTGTTACAGCTTTGAAATTTGACAAGCTCTCTCATATATAGTGAGATAACAAGCCCAGAATACAAAAAGTCATAGGAGCTATTGTTCATTATTGGATGTGTGCACATGATGGCAATGACAAGGCCGGAACTTTCACTGTGGCACCCACAATTTGGTGCCACATCTATAGGAAACATCCATTTGTAAACACAGCAGCAGACAGTGTGGTCCCAAATACAGTACATAGCGACATGAATACTCCAGTTGCTGCTTGGTTTAGAGACTTCCCAGACAGATGGTACTGCAAAGCACCTCCTCTGCTGTGGAACAGGATGGATCACTTGAAGGGAATCAGCAGTTACCTTTATGAGACCAAATTATTCACATATTTGTATGCAAAATGAGTCCTCATTCAGCAAACTCCTGATTTTATGTGCATTATGTAAAAAAATTTTCTATTTCCTAGTCATAATATTAACAGATCCCCACATGAGGGAGCAATTGATAAGAAATAGGTAATGTCAATAGGCATATACAACTCAAATTCTGATAAAACAAATTACATATAGAAAACTGGGGGATTTGAATGTATACAATGTCTCTTGAATGGCATGGGAAAAGGATGCTGAGGACAGATAACCTTTAACCCAATTTCAAACTTTATTATGTTAGTTCTATGTAAAATACTTGCAAATACTAGAGAAAGGAAAACCACTATCGCCATCATTGTAAACTGTCTGTTAAAGACTGAATGTAGGAGGGAATTTGAGATCTGGTGTTTTGGGTCGTATAGCTGGTTATTGGCAAAAGTAGGAATGGAAATGAGGTCTTCTGACTTCCTGCCAATATACCATACACTGCTGTCTTAGACAGCATGGACTTCAGCACAGACAGATGTTCCAGTGGAGAAAAATGGCTTTGAACTAGAGCGAGAGGCACCAGTAACAAGAGAAAAATGAAGGAAGAACCAAAAGGGTAGTTAGGTGAAATAGCCAGTAATACCTTTGCAGAACAGCCACGGTGAAATATATAATATTTTCCATTCAGGCTGATAAACCTCAAAACACCTCTTTTCCTGATGATGCAGCAAAAAGCAAGAAACTTCCTCCTTCTCAAATTAAACCTAAGAAAGTTTGCTTTTGTTTGAGAATAGCAGCAATTAGGATAGATTGTCTGAAAAGTATATTATTCTTTTCCTTACTACCAGAGATGAGTCACAATGCAATGACTGCATTGTCTTTCTGTGTATTTTGTCTCCATAAGCTGAGATCTATGCCTACCTATTTTTAGTTATTAAAAATGGTACTGTAGTCCTTCATTAGTTCTTTGTAATACCACCTTCAGAAGGAAGCATTCACTTTATTTTGTAGGAACAACCTCAAGTTTGCCAACTGCTCATGCTGGTTAGCCACAGGAGTACCCTCCAAACTTCTGTTCAGATACTCAGCTGTCATGTTCACCCGCAGTGTGCTTGGCCTGACTTTCTGATAAGGAGCTCCCAGACAGATGCTTGTGGATTTTGCAGTCCACCTAACCAGGACATGATGCCAAATTGTATGTTGTGCCTCTTCAGAAGCTTCAGGTTTTGTACCATTTACATACAGTCATATGCTGACTCCCAGCATCCAGGAAAGATGCCAGCTGTGTCACTGAAGACCTGATCACTCTGGAAGGATGACGTATTGGTTGTAGCCTGCACATCCATGACTGTAAAAATGATTTGCACCTTGATGAATCTACAAGATTACAGTCACACTGTTTAAGCGTGCTGAAATACCCCTTCAGGCCAGCCAATCCTAATTGGACACTCATTTTCTGGAGACTCTCTATGGGAAGACTACAGTTAAGTCAATAACTATATGTGAACTCTCCTTACCAGGAGGCCAAGCCATGACTGTCAGGATACTACTGACTGTGAAGGGTGGGTCAGACAGAAGCACAGATGACCTAGGCCAAGCAATGGATGCTGTTTGAGGAGACTGAAGTGGTTCGTCTGTCCTAGGCTGAAATAAAGGAGGGCTGAAAGACCTCTCTTTCCCAGGCTCAGCTATCAGACCTTGGTCCTTGCCAGTAGACAAGGTGCACAGGAAAGCATATCTCTGTATACATATGACACCAAGAGGACAGTTAGCTCTAAATTCTGCTGGCCTCCATAAGCCATATATAAATGCTCAGAGTGTTCTGGCCAGGAAAGCTCTGTCTGGACAGACACACAAACACTTGCTGTTTCCCTGGCGGACCAATAGACTCTCTCCAAAGAAAGTACATTCTGATCCAGCACCGTGCCAAAAATTCGTAAAGAAAATGTGAGTGACCATGCTTGTGTAGCTGCTCATCTTGCACTGCATGGCCTGCCCTGCCAGGGACACCGTGACACCCCAGATAGGAAAATGCCCAGCCAGTTTAAGGTGAGTTGATGAAGGTGCCAAGGTAAAGTGTTTGCAATGTCAAAGGAGAGCTGCCACCAGTGACAGTAGCCAGGAATATGCAGGGACAGCCAGCTGGCCAAAGAACCCAAATTGTCACCTAGCATAGAGGTGACTGCAGCTTCAGGCTATTGTTGCAGGGGGAGGAGGGCCTGAAGGGAAGGATGGGAGATAAAACCAGTGAGAGGGGAAGGCAAAGGCGGATGGGGGAGCATCCAATGGTAATGTCATGTTATCTAAAAGTGTAGCATGGCTAATTTCTGAGGGACACTGTCCACTCTCTGCTTTGAGTAACAGTTTTGCTCCAGAGGAAGGGGTTCCTCCTGTTGCAGAGAGGTGACAGTTTGGCATTTCTACTGCACTTCAAGGATCCGAAACTGGTCTGAGCAACCTGCACCAGTCCAGTGCGTGTTGTCATGCCATGTTAGATGGGATGCCAAAAGATGCCCTTTTCTGTGGATCTGGATCAAAGAATGTGATAGTTATCAGAGACTCTGTGGCAGATGCAGTTCCTGTGCAGCAAAATGATAGCAGACAGAATCTTGCAGAAGAGCTGACATCCCCAAGGACGTTTCATTTGGAGTGCATGTGTGAAGCAGAAACGAAGAGCATCAGATAGACCTGGGGTGCAGCTCTTGAGGGTGCCCTAGAGAGGAGTGTAGATGTAGCTACTGATAACAGCAGGCTCTCTTCCAGAATATTCAGTGGGGTCATTTCCAAAATCACTACAGCTTTCCAGAACATGATGCAGTCACCATTAGATTACAGCCTGACAGCTGGGTTTATAAATCAGTTTTCCTCGGCTGCTGTATAATACACTTAGTGGCAATTACTCCTGCCTCCATGGAGTAGTTCATGCTATTATTAAGTAACACTGGACAGATTAATTGTTATTATTTACTTCCTTCTTTGATGAAGTTGAGTCCTGTGCTGGTTGATGAATGATGCAGGGGATTATTACAAATGCAACATAAAATGAAAAACATTATATTCACAATTTCTAATCTTATAAAGAAAAAACATTGATTGATATTTAATAACATGATGAACACCAGAAGATTCCTACCCACCCTCTGATTCCCAAAAAAAGTAATTTTGTCCTAATGAGAGGTCCCAAATTTGACTCCATTCTTTGCTCCATTGAAGGAAGTCATTGTGCTTCCAGCATTTTGTATGCCAGAGTGGAAAAGAAGAAAGGGCCAAAATTAGTCTTTTGCCTTTCATGGAATCATGGAATGGTTTGGGTTGGAAGGGACTTTTAAAGGTCATGTAGTCCAACCCCCCTGCAATGATCAGGGACATCTTCAACTACATCAGGTTTCTCAGAGCCCCAACCAACCTGACCTGGAATGTTTCCAGGGATGGCACATCTTCCACCTCTCTGGGCAACCTGTTGTAGTGTTTCACCACCCTCATTATAAAAAATTTCTTCCTTATATCTAGTCTGAATCTACCCTCTTTTAGTTTAAAGCCATTACCCCTTGTCCTATCACAACAGGCCCTGCTAAGATTTTGTCCTCATCTTTCCTGTAGGCCCCTTTAAGTACTGAAAGGCTGCAATAAGTTCTCCCTGAAGCCTTTTCTTGTCCAGGCTGAACAATCCCAACACTCTCAGCCTGTCCTCACAGGAGAGGTGTTCCATCTCTCTGCTCATTTTTGACTCTTCTCTTGAACCTTCCCAATGGGCCCATGCCTTTTCTGTGTCATTTCAGATTGAATGAAGGAATTCTTATCCCAGTTGACAGTCACAGGGTAAGCACCATTGGCCTCCCTTTCTAAACAATTTCTCCCACAGCCCACATTTGATTTAATACAAAGAGAACAGTCAGAAATGCCCTGGGGATCACTGTTGCTTTTCCTTTTTAGATAGAAAGTGTTTGTAGGTGTTACCTATGGTGACAGACAGCAAGGTAAAGCTATGAGTACATTTTCATGCTGTAGAGATGTAGTAGGCTTTTGGCTTTTCTAACTAATCCTTTCTTAAGGAATAAAAATTCTATTTTTGTCATGTTTCTGCAGGAGAATGGGTTTGGGAAATAATGAGGATGTTTGGATTGTGAAGAAGAATTTGTGCTAGTGTTGAGTGAGTCGATACATCCACATGTGTCAGGTAATGTGGGAATATTAGTTAGTCTCTGAAGGTCGTATAACTGGTATTGATAAGCTTTTGTACAAATGTAATGAAAAATACTTTTTATTTCATGTAACCAGAAGACCTAGTTTTGGCATTTGATGGTATTACTTTCTTTACCCCATGCAATGAATCTGAAGTGTCCTTTGTTTGTTTTTTGGTTTGTTCTTCAAATGGCTTGTTTGAGGAGTACGAAAGCTCTGACGTTTTTTGCCAATAGGCAAGCCCTCCCCATTTGTCCTTTCATTGACTTCCTTCATATTGGATAAACCAATATTGGATTCTTTCTGAGACACACTTAGTATTTTTCACAAATTATAGGCAGTATAATGAATCACCACTATTCCCTAAAGCTGTAATTAGAATTGTTATTTAAATTAAAAACATGAAACGGGGAGGGGGAGGGAGGAGGGGAGGAGTTTGCCACCTTTCTGTCCCTTCTGGTGGTCTGTCATCACTACCTATGCACACAGCTCTTCTGATTCCATTTCCAGTGCTCTCTCATGCAGGCAGAGGAGTGAAAGAGAATGAATACATCATCCATTCTTATATACTTTTTGGCATGCTATTTCAGTCTGTTTGTCAAAGCAGTCTGTTTGTCAAAGCAATTCATTTGTTTAGATTTTAGATGGATAAATGTTTATCCCATAATGCCTCAATCATACAACCTAGACAACCCGAAGTGCCTATTTGACTTGAAATTGTGCACACAGGCAATGGAGAGTCTTGTCTTGAGAAGATAGGAAATTCCAATAGATGAGGAAAAGAAAATGACAACATTTCAGGATGTAAGTGAAGTTTTCACTAGAGCATTTGACTGCTGAAGATTTTTTGAATGAATGAGACTTGGCTTTGGCAAACCAGATAGGAGGACTGGCTACAATTCAATAAGTAGATGAGTTAGAGTGAGACTTCCCCCCTTTTTTTTTTTCTTTTGTGGCAAAACTTCAATATAAACTCTTTTTTCTGTACTGAACTTTGAGATTTTTAAAAAGATGAGTAACAAATTCATCTTCTATGACATTCCCCTTATTGTTCAAGTACAGTTGTGATGTGTAGGAAAAGCTGGTAATGATGAGTGTAGATCTTGAATAGAGCTCTTCTTCTATTCTCAAAATGTTCTACAAGTGAAGCCAGTATTATTATTCTCTTCGTACAGAGTAAAGGAGGTAGAGGCAAAAAGCAGAGAATTATTGTACTCTGGATTAGCCAATAAGCCATTAGACAAACCAGGATTGGAAATAGATCCTTCTTGAGTTCAAGAAAAACTAGAGTCAATATAAATGTTAATGAAAACTATTAGTGTGAGGTATTTTAAAGGAATGCTCAGAGATACCTTTGAAGATGCTACGCACAGCACAGCTTTCATTGAATAATCTATATCACTCATTATATGTGCACACATACACACACGTGTGTATATTAGTATATTTTGATGTGTTTTAGTTGGACTGAATAACTGTTCATGTGGTACAGAATGTACTTGTAGGCACTTCAAAGGAAAGATGTAACACTATCCAATTTATATCTTAATGAGCCAGATAATCACCTAGTATAAATAAACACAAATCTACTGAATTAAAAATCTCAGCCCCCTTCTCTGGTCTGACTGGAAGTGTAGTCAAAGCCTAAAATGGCTAAACTCATGTTTAAAAAGCATAGCTTTCTCCTACTGTCTTCTTGGTCATTGTGGAAATCATTAACCTGCCTGTTGTCTGGACTCGCAGCTGGGGTACTGTCACGAGCAGACTTACCTGCAGATCTTCGGTGTTCACCCTCAGTTATCTCCTGAACTTTTTTTCTGTATAAAGTCTCATCTTCACAGCTAAAATTCATCGAGACTAACATGATTTTATGAGTCAGTTCTTGCAATATCCTTTTCTCTTGCCATGAATAAATGAAGCTTCTCCTCCTGCCATCCATGCAGAATGCTGTTGCAATGATAGCCTGATATTTGCCTATATAGCCCTTCCAAAGGCTTACACCTACTGAATTAAACATAAGTAACTTATCCTCACATTCACAGTATTTCACAGACTGTACCTTCGCTAATCCTACAGGTGCTGAGGAGTCAAATTCTCATTGCCAGTCAGTTTGTGCTACCAGGCTCCCTTGCCCTCTGGTTCCATTTCCAAGCAAGCTAAGTTGTCTTTTCCTCCACTTTGCCTTTCGTGCTTGTAAGTAGCTCCCTTTAAACAAATCTGCCTTATTATCTTTCTTCCAGTCCCTCCTGCAAATACAGTAGAGATGCTTAGAAAAAGACCATCTTTGACTAGATAGCAACCATGTTATGACTGCTCTCCGTCATGCATGCCCACACTGTCCCACTGTTACTCTGTACTCCTTTCTCCCTTTGTGCCTTCCTCTTGTCTTCTGCCCAGATGTGTAAATGCATATAGGCAGAGTCCTCTTGCTCTGGTTTTGCATTGCAGTGAGATCCTGGTGTATAAGCACAGCTGGGGCACTGCATGGTTATCTTGGCTTTGTCAATTCTAAGAAGCAAGCAGGATCCAAGCACAGGTGGTATATCTAGCTGCTGTGTGTTGCCCCTCCTCTCCAAAACTTATTAATGGAGGAAAAATACCTTTGGTAAGGTTTAGTCTTCACATATATGTGAATGATGCTGAGGACTCTATGTTCAAGTTACTTGCAGATGCCGAAGCAATGCCAAGACAATTTGAACTGTGCAGACTTTTAGTGGATGTTTTATGGGTGCAAGGAATGCAAGGCTGGACCTTTGCCAAAATCAAGTTAAGATGCCCAGTGCTAGAAAGAGCAACGTAAAGATTGGGCCATAGTTAATTAGTCTCATTAAGGTTGCTTCCCAGAAAGATATTTGGCTTATTTTGCTAACTAAACTCCATACCTTGTTCTTGCCTGTATTAGTATCACCATGACTGTGTTGCCAGAATAAAAGACTGATAACAAAGGCTCACTTTTGTCTATACATTTTGCAAGCACCCTCCAGCAGATGTGACTTCTGTTATCTGCTTTAGGCTATTGTATGTACTTTTCCAAACAAGCACAAGTATAGAACTCCCATTAATTTATAGATAACTGTCAGAACCGGGAACTCTTCCAACAGACCTTATTATAGATGTGTTTTATCAGTGGAGTTTAAATTAAAACAGCTGTAAAAGCACTAGGATTATTCTCTCTCTCTCTCACGAAGATACAAGCATGTTCTGAACCGAGATCAATAAAGAACCTGACTCAGAGGATGTGCTGCGATTTACATTAATGTATATTATGGGAAAATTATAGTCCTGCTTCTGCCTGGTTTGATAGCCAAGAATTAGTTCTGTGCATCTTTTCAAGGATGAAAAATGCTACAAAAATGCAACATTTGTTTGGCAGTTCATATCATAGACACTTTCACAGCACTTTTTCATCAGATTAAATTGCAAGAGTTGGTAACTGAGTAATGTGAATTCTGTTGAAATAGTCTAGGTTGTTTTGCCTGCACTGAAATTTCAACAGCTAACAAGAAAATGCATTGTCATGCAAAATCTCTCATAACAATTTAATTAAAAAAGTCATTGAAATCAGGAATGCCAGTGCTTTGCTTCAAAGCAGGAGGAAAAAAATAAAAAAAAAGAGAAAAAGAAAAAAGAAAATGGAAAGGGACAAAGGGTTTATTGTAAAATGTTTCTTGAACAAAATTTGTGAATTCAATCCTCTTGCCAGCAAACAAAGATTAAAAGCTTCTGGAAGCTTCCTAAGCTCTCAGTCAAGTTCACGATACTGTTTTGTGCCCTGAAGAAAATTGTAGCCATTTGTTTAAGCAATGAAGTTTCCATCTGTTCTATCTCGGTTTAAAGAAGCAGTATATTTTCAAAAACCTCAAGGCAATGTTTACTGAAAGCATAAAATGTCCCTGAAGTGACATCACAGAAGCAAAATATAGATGGCAGAATTTTAAAGCTCACAGTCACAGGAAAATGCAGTTACAGTTTGACATCCACACACATATGCATAATTATATCTGTATATATAAATAAAGAATAAACAGGGACAGAAGGAGCACTGGATTTACTTTAAAAATAAATGACCAATTTCAGCTGACTTACCTGGTTAACAGAGAATCTCTCTAAATAAAATAAATGCATTTTTAGCTTGTGTGACAAGCAGAAACTAAATTAGACATCACCTTACACTTACTTTATGAAATACTTAAATTATGTATTGCACTACATCTTTACTTAGCATATATGTAATGTGTATTCAGGCAATTTTGGAACAATATGGAAAGTCTCAAGGTAAATTCTAAACAGGGTCAACTGATGCTAATTTTATTTATACTGTATGCCACCGACAGAAATGTTAGTAAAAAGAAACTAAATGCAGCCTGTCAGTGCAAGGCTTCAAATAGCAGATAACAAAATACCTGGGTAGTCTCCTGAGTTTTCAGAATTATTTGAGTGAAGTCCACCTTTCAAACTAACTTTATTTTCATTATACTAAGAATGATATAAATTCTAACACCCTGTGGCAACAGAAATATAAAAACATGCTGCCTCTTCCAAAGTCCCAAGCATTTGGGGATCCATTAGGAGCTGTAGTTGAGTTATGCATTTAGGGATTTTTCTCAACCTACTGAGGGGCTGTGTATCATGCTGCCTCATTTACCAGTAGAAAACAATGGCCCTCTGTATTCTGTATGCAGAGACAAACTTTCTACTTGTTGACAGACATGTAATTTCACTAACTCTGGGCATATTTCAACCCATCATATTATTTTTGGGATACCTGAACAGTGAGCCTCTGATTCCCTTCTTGCATAATATGCTGAGGACTACCAGTATTTAACCATGAGTATGATGACTGAGTCATAAATAACAGTCCTGATGTAAAACACAATGTCAATAAAAATCACTAAGACAGAAAATCAGATTAAGTGGAACATTGCACAGGAGCGAGGGGAAAAGCTGAAGAGACTGAATATGAAACTTAAACTTGCACAGCTTTTGAAGAAGTGTTCAGCTACCTTGATAACAATCACAGGTAAGAGATCTATTTCCCACAGCTCCTAGTGGGAGTACCTATTTACTGCTCTAGGGAGAAAACTGGGGGGAGAGAGGGGTAGGGATGAGGAGGCTGGGTGAATATTTGAAGTATCTAACTCAGTCTTTAAAGCAGCCTGAAAAATGTGAGTAAGGATACATCACCATCACTGCATTTGCTTATCTTACCAGCACACAACTGCATCTTTCCTGATGCCTCAACTCAATCTGCTCCCCTCACTCAGTCCTTCAGCACCTGCATTAGTTGTGGCCTCGGCTGCTCCTCCTGTTTCCTTCTCTGGGGTCCCCATCCTCCTTCTCTGGGTGCTGCTATGAAGCTATTTTGCCAGATGCTTTCTGTTTCCTCTCTCCTTTCTTTTTTTCTTTAAGATTAGGCTCATGGGAGCAGAGGTTGGAGTTCTCTCCACCTTTTGCAATAGCCCTCCGGGCTCTTTCCCTCCTGGGCGGGCAGTGGCAGGGCAGCCAGCCAGGCGGATGGAAATCCTCGAGGGGGAGAGCTGCAAACATGCAGTGACCCACTTGCTGTTTCCATGCTGTGTTGCCCAGTTCTCTGATCTGCCACAATCTAGACCATTTTAAATACTACTAAGTACAGTTAGCGTATACTGTGTACACATTAGATGGTATATCCAGCACAATTATAGCACTGGCATGCAGCTTTAAGCCTAGTCACTGTGCCAGCAAGACTAAAAAATTATGCTTGTTCCCTAAATCTTACATCTGTTTATTGCTGATTTTATGCATCCTATTGATCTATGTATCCAGATATAAGCCTAAGTCCCTAGGCTTATGTATTTATATACTTTATGAGTGTGCCATGCTGTATACCATTACCTGGTTTCTGAATAACTTCCATTAGATTTGTGCTGTACAGCAAAAATAGCAGATAAAGGCTAAAGAAATAGTACTCAATTCAATATTTTTCTACAAATTACTTTTTAAATCAAGACATTGCAGTTTCAGGTCTTTGACTCCAAATAACATTGAAATCGTTTGTAGAAAAATGGTAACAATGGAATTATATTCACATTTAAACTTACTAGCAACTAGCAACCGTTCTGTCTCTGCAGTACCTTCGTATTCCACATTTTCTGCCATAAAAGTTGTATGTTATCCTATTTGGTGCTGGTTTGTGTGTGTGAAGCCTGGGTATGATTTGTTAAGTGGCAGTAATGTTACAAAGGGTATTGATTTTGAAATGTTTCCCACACAATGCTTGCAACATTTTTTCAGATGAACCATTTGATTTTACTAGTACAGAAGTCATAGTTCATGCTGTGTTACAGCATCAGAAATGAAAGGCTTCAGTGAAGTTGCATTACATTTAACCCACAGTAACCAAGAATCATCTTTACGTCTTTGTCTGCACAATTAAAAGTACTTCAGATATTTCCTGCTTTAGCGGGAGAGTCGGACTAGATGATCTCTAGAGGTCCTTCCAACTCTGACGATTCCGTGATTCCATGATTTAGGAGCTGAGGAAGTTTGCAATAATTTGCAGCCTATTCACAGTACCAGTCATTGTGTTTTGTGGGGTCTTTCTGGTACTAACAGCACTGAGATCAAAGATGAAGCCATTGCAATTTGAGATAACCCATCAATCACATACAAAGAATTAATGGTAAATAGGATACTGAATATTTTTTCTGTAAGAGGAGAAGACTTAGCACATACAGTACTATTACTAATCCTAGGACTGGTGAAATGTAAACCATATAAAGAATAAAGTTAGATATTCTTAACAGCAGTTATTCAAATCAACAGTCAAAGGTGTAGTGCATAAATAAAGAATTTGTGGATGCAAAATAGACCTAGCTTTCAAGCCCCAAACTGATTCGTCTCCAAGGAGCTGTAGCTTCTTTCTGTTCGTCTCACAGTTTCAGGACCAGTTTGGTTGATCAGCTTTGTAACATTCCCCAAGAAATGAAGAAAACTCTAGCTCAGAGTCAGAAGTCATGGAGCTTGTAAATACTCCTTCAAGGATGGAGATGCCACCACCTCCCTGGGAAACCAGTTCTAGTGTCTGACCACTCTCACAGCAAAAATGTTTTTTCTTATATTTAAATGGAATTCGCTGTGTTTCATTTTGTGCCTATTTCTCTTGTCCTGTCCACTGAGAAAACTCCAGCTCCATCTTCTTTACTCCCACCACCAGGTATTTATAAACCAGTACGTCCATGTCTCTCTTGTACTACAGGTGTATCTCACCAGTGCTGAGCAGAGGGGAAGGATTGTCTCCTTGACCTGGCAATGCTCTGTCTGATTCAGCCTGGGAAGCTGTTATTCTTTGCTAAGAGGGTGCGTTTTTGGCTCATGGCCACGTTGGTGTCCATCAGGACACAATAGTCCTTACCTACAGAGCTACTTTCCAGTCAGTTGCCCGTAGCCTATTCTCATGCTTGCGTCTTGATATTTCTGTTTGTTGAACTTTATGAGGCCCTTGTCAGCCCATTTCTTCAGCCTCTTGGGATTACTCTGATTGTCATTATGCCTATCTGGTACATCAGTCATTTCTCCCAGTTTTGTATAATCTACAAACTGAGGGTGCACTCTACCCCATCATTCAGATCATTGACAAAGATGTTAAACTGTATTGGCCCCAGTATCGACCTCTGGGACACACCATTAGTGTATCCCAACTGGACTTTTTGCTACTGATCACAACTATTTGAGCTCAGCAGTTACAGAATCACAGAATCACAAAATGATATGGGGTTGGAAAGGACCTCTGGAGATCATCTAGTCCAACCCTCCAGCCAAAGCAGGTCCACCTAGAGCAGGTTGCACAGGAACATGTCTAGGCAGTTTTTGAATGTCTCCAGAGACAGAGACTCCACCACCTCCCTGGGCAGCCTGTTCCAGTGCTCTGCCATCCTCAGAGTGAAGAAGTTCCTCCTCATGTTTAGATGGAATTTCCTAGTACTAATTACTGTCCGGGGAACACTCTTGGTAAACATTGCTGCAAAATTTTACCTCTGTGTGAGGTGTTTTTAGTGTTAACAAATATATGAAGAGGATGGAGTCACAGATGACATTTCTTTTCTTCTTAAGGTAATACTGAAAATTTAAGCTTCTTTTTTGCTGTTTTTACTTCAGTGACTTCAGCAGGAATTCTGAATATTTAAAACTAATTGCATTTGTCTGCATTTCAAAGCAAGTAATTCTTAGTCAGGCAAATGCTGAGTTGTTCAGTGCAAGTCTATCCTCCATGATAAAAACCAGTGCAGAGGTAACTCACTTAGGTAGCTAAATACATTCAGGTAGCTGAACAGCTCTCCAAATGGGTGAGAAAAAAGTCCACAGCTAAAAAATGTACCAGGCAAGCTGCTGTCTCTGAATGGTACTGTGATGACTGAACACTCATCTGGAGTTAGGTTGGGTATTTTTAATGAAGAGCTTATAGCAAAACACATGTAGAGACCTGGCTGTTTCATCCAAGGTGTTACTTCACATCTAGCCAATGAGTAAATCTTATAGTTTTTCTTTGTCTAGTATCTCAAGTGTCTAGACTTTTTCTTTCTAAACATTTCAACATCTCATGCAACTCTGTTTCACCCTCTTGACTTGACTATTTCACATTCTCTTCTTGTTCTGAACTTGCCTCACTTTGTTGCTGAAAAGACAATTTTCTTTGTGAGCCACCCCAAAAAAATCCAACCCGCCAAGCAATAAGTCCCTCCTCACATATGCTTCCCACTGTTAAATAAAAGCTGTTTAGCATTAAAGGCTTCTGTGGCTTGTTGCTGCTCCAGCTATTGTCTTTTATAGCTGCTGTTGAATCATCGTGCTCATCCTTCCTGCATCTGTGATGCTAATTCTCATTGGTCTGTAATTCAATGTACAGTTATCAGTGGCTAATTTTCCTGGGATTTCCTGGTGTTTTCAGGAACAATCTGTCCTAGGACAGTCCCATTCAGTTCTTCAAGAAGTTACTTATTCAGTGATTTGCACAATATGTGTATGACACCAGCCTGAAAGGTTTGTAAACTTTTGAAGGGCGGTGTCAGAATTCAAGTAATATAAACTGAAGAGTGTATAAAGATCAACAAAATTACATTTGCTAAGGGCAAATAGAAAGCACTGGCCTTAAAACAGAGAAGAATCAAATATATCACCTTAATGTGGGGAATAACTGCTTCTGTAAGAGTTCAAGGAGTGTAGGAATATGAGTCATCAGCATCATGTGTCACTGTGTATCGTGCAAATGTCACCAGGGCTGCATTAACAGAATTGTTTTATTTAACATGTCGTCTTGTTTCTCTCTCCGGTAGGTGTTCACTTGTTCACTCAGCTGGCGTTCTCATCTCTTATACTGCATAAATGGCCCAGAAAACATCTCTGGACTGAGTACTGAAGCTTTTAGCCATTGCAACAGCAAAAGTAACGGCAAAGATGGATGCAGAGTATGTAGCTCACTATCTTTTTGTCCCAGGGTCCCATACAAAATGTGTTCTGACACCTCACTTCTAGAAGACTTCATGTTTCAGGGCTAATCTTTTTAAGGAGTCTTTACAATAGTCTGCTGCTTGGTATCACCATCAGTGATATTAAGAAACATCCACACTGTGAAACCCAAGAGTAATTCTCGGCTCCCAGCTCTGTCTGTGTGCTATGGCTGTGTCCCAAGAGCAGACCGAGACAGGACTGGCTGTTGACGAGGTCCTGCCAGCATCTTGGCTTCCTTGCTAAGGGCCTGTGGGGTACACAGTGGGGAGGAGCCACGGCACACTGTGACATGGGACCAGGGTTGTGGTGCATGCCATATGTGATATCAAGTTCAGTCTGATTCTCTTGCCTCAATATGTGTCCTGGACGGGGCTTCAGCACTGGGATGAAGTACAAGTATGTGGGAACAGCTGTAAGATGTCAGGCTTGAAGTCTAGTCTAATATCCTGTCCCTGAGAGTAGCCAATACTGATTGCCTAGGGAGAGTAAAAAATAAAGGGCTTGGAGAACAGTTATAACCCAATAACAAATTTCAAACCATACCCCTCAGAAGCAGGAAAACCAGAAAAATTATGATTTTTCAGTAATAAGAGGAACTTCAGCAAACACAAACAAAGAAAGAGAAACTCTTCCTTGGAGATCTCACCTGTTAGTTTTTATGGTACCTGTTTCTGTTCGTTATTAGACTGAAACTGGTTCTGCAGCAGTTTCACATATTTGTCTTCCACAGGTTTTAACAGGTCTCTTCATACTACTGAAAAAGTGTACCTTCTATCTGAGAATAGGCTTTTTCCCTTTTAGCTCTTACCTCTGTATTCTTCAGTTCAGAAATCACATGGGGCCTGGGTCAACAATTTTTATGCTTCAGCAGGTTCCCCACATGAATCTATGGGTATCTTCACAAAGCTTTTCCAGATCCTAGAACAGGCATCTTCCTTAAAGTTCTTAAAATATCTTGATATAGATATAATGTGGTACTTTCTTTGGACTTCCAAGTTTTCTCAAGAAATTTACTTTTTACAGAGATCAAAAAGCATTAAAAAATGGAATTTAGTTAATTTGCAGCTTCTCTAATAGAGCCAGAAACTTACTATGCAAACTTTAAGAGTAAATTCAGTGGACATTAGCAAAGAAACACTACACTGAACTGCAGAAAAGTGTTATTGCTTAAAATACTTAAAATATATAAATAATAAGGTATATAAAACATAAAAGCACATTTTTTTCCTCACCATCTTAATATCTGGAATTCTGCAGAAAACTATTCCCTAGCTTAATCTCCAGAAGGGGCTTGAGAGCAATTCTGTATCATTAAACATATATTCTAATCCTAAACCTTAACCTTCTTTGCTTCTGTAGGGATTGTATTAGCAGCCAATCCGACAGCCTGTTTGTTGCGCAATCCATATGCCTAGAAGACATTCTGGCCCTACATGCCAAAGAGAGTTTTACAACATGAATGTTTAAGATTACTGGTAAAACTGAACTCGCATACCACTACTGCACTGTTGTGTTTTCCCTCTATTTATTGTTATCTTTAGGTCTAGCAATTTTGAAGTTCTAGGATTTTGGCTGTCAGCCATAATGTACTGGCCAGGTCACAGGCTAATCACAAATACCAAAATATTTAAAAAAACATAATCTGTTTCCTTCATCATCACCTAAAATGTAAGAAGTCAAGTCCATTCCTGGTGTAACTTCTGTGAAGGATGCACTAGTACAGCAGGAGATACCTAGTGCTGTCCTGTAATGCAGAGAAGTCAGCAAAGCCAGCACAAATATGCCAGAACTCCTGGACAGTCTCTGTTGCATACAGCCAAGGAAGCACTTGGTATTTGATTAACATGTAGTGTACGACTACTTCTCAAAACACAGCGATTCTTTAGCATATTAAGATAGTGCTGCAGAAGCAGGAGGGAGGCATCTACTCCTCAGCACAGTGATAAGAGGGCATCAGGGACTTTGCATATGGTGACAGCCTGCCTTCCTGTTTCAGCTGTCCCACCCAGACTGACCAAAGTAAGGAGCCTCTTTGACCCCCATATTCCTTCGTGCTCTCTCCAGGGAGGTCACAATGACTGACCCTCTGTCCAAGACCGTATCTGCTGTCCAAGAGCACAAAGAGGAGGCTTGTTTGGTGTCATGCCAGCTAGAACAAATGCTGCCTCAGTCTTTCTGAACGAGGAAATGGATATTATTAGAGCTTACACATTGAAATAAATGGTCAATAAAATTTCATTGAAAGAATGTTTTTACTAACTATCTACAATGTAAAATGCCTTATGTTAAATCATACATTAAAATAAAGCTTGCACAGAGTTCCCATTTATTATGGCAAATTTTGTGACAGATGGAAAAATGTTACTTCATCAGAGAATGAATTAATGCAATGTGTATTTTTTCAGTGACACTTTGCTTGTACGCTAACTTGATGGATGGAAGACATTATTTACAGATGATGCATAACTACCCAACTATCTACATATCTAACTGCCTTTAACATGTCAAAATACAATTGTATTTTTTCATATATATTTCCATTGTGGTACAAGCAGAACTTTCCACAGACCAGGTAAAAAGCTTGTAACAAACACATAGCCCATCATTTTACTTACAAACACTAATTCTCCCAAACCCTCAGGGATCTTTTTCAAAGCTTTGTCAGACCAGATGCTCCTGTAGTGGTCTGGAGAAAGATCTGCTTCACTCCAGGTGAAAAGAGATTTCCCCTGCCCAGGAAATAACTCACAGGCAGTTCCCAGTCTCTAAAGTCAGCTATCCACCTCAGGCCAAAGACACCATTTTGCTGGGGTAATGCAAATAAATAAATAGTGGCATTAAAAGCAAGGAAGTGGCACTGTCAATGCCTCCACCAATCACCTGTTCATAGCTGTTATCCATAGTGAGCTAATCACTAAAATCAATGATCCTCATGTCATTTTGGGCCTCAGAGTTCATAGTTAGTGAGCCTAGAAGAAGGATCTTTTTTCGCCGACTACACAGTACCCCTTCCCATAGTAATGGTGAGGAACGCCACAGAATTGCTATGTCACTCCCACCTGGCCAGTTCGTGCTTCTGAGCAGCTTTGAGGGTCACTGTAGATAAAAAAATACTGTACTGCCTTAATGTAATATAGATTCACTCAGTGCGATTCTTGCCTTGACCTGGTAATTGGTTCATGGCATTTAAGGAAAAATGTTCTTGGCAGGAAACAGGAAAATGTTCTCCTAATCAATTACACTGTGTGTTCATCAAAAACTCCAGGGGACTCAGACTTATCCTTGGGGAGGGGATTCAAGTACCAAATTTTAGGTGACATTTTTAAATGGCAGGTACAACAACTCACAAATTCTGTACTCTCTTATTTACATAAATAATTGGTGTTTAATTAATAACTTGCTGAGAACACCGATCATGCCTGCGTACAGTCACATATATGCAACCAATATTTTTAAACTGTTGTTAAACAAGCAGAAGCTCTGCTTCCGGCTGAGAGATTTGAGCTATTTCTGTCTGAGGCCTGAGTTTTCAAAGGTGTCAGCATGAACTGTGGTGGATCTGTGGACGGTGTAGCCTGTTCCATTCCTCTTTCCTGGGCCCGTGTTGTCTGGCAGGGGACATGAAAGGAAAACTGAGGAGGCAAGTGAGCATCTGACTGCAGAGAGCGTGGCACGAGGCAGCTGAGAAGCAAAATCAGGTGTGGGTACACATCTGTGAAAGAGACTTAATTTGCATTCAAATGTCGCGCATCTATCCACATGCATCAGCTGCTGTGTCCCCCCGCATCAGCTGTCAGAGCAGATGACCTGGGTCACTTCAGCTGATGACTCTGATTTTTGAAATTCGGCTCACGACTCCCTCTTCGTTTTGACCAGCAGAAAGATGGATTTAACTCAAGGTGGATGCCCTTTGGAAACTTTATTGATGTCTTCTCTCTTATTGCGTGAGTACAAGATTTTCTTAAGCTATGTGTTAGAAAAAAATATGCTAATGCATATGGAAAAAAAGACATAGAAATCACTGATGAGAGAAATTTAAACACCTACACCCACAGCATCTCTTTAGCTTTTTGGGAGTGTTCTCTGGTGTCCAGATATCCATGTTTGCTGCTGTTTCACTTACACATCAGAAGCCTCAAGGTTTTTTCTATTCCATAAAGAGACAGAGATTACAACATAACTCCCAAGAGGGGATGCTACCAATATAGTTTGCCTTCTTTAGATTTCTACCTTTATTCTTCACACCAAACATTTGCTCTGTTATCAAAGTTTCCAGATTGTTCTCATCTACCTTATCCCTTGAGTCATCCCACAGCGAAGTTATACATACCCACTGCTTTTAATCTTTATTTGGTTTTCATTTTCTTGGTGCTTGGTGAGAGTAACTGTTGAGACAAGTGGGTTAGAAGACATTTTTCAAAATGCATATCACACTGTGCTCTGGCTTTGTTGTCTTTTGGTTTTAATGTTGAGGGGAGGGGATTACCTAGTGCAAACTGGAATGGCTTCTGAAGGGTCTGCCCTTACCTAGTTAAAAACGTATTTTTTGCACTTTTTCTGGATGTTCCATTCAGCTCTGTTAGGAGATGAAGCAAATAAACTGAACCTTTGCAAGATATTGTTATCCTGGAGAAAGTAGGTATCTACAAGCACGCTTGTTAGTGAGCCCAAAACAGGGTTTGAAGGAAGCTGTTTTTCACTGATGAGAACTAACAGAAGTAGTTAAGACAGCTAAACAATTGAATTTGCTCAACGATATGCAAAGTCATTTAGGAGATGACCAGTGTAAGGAAAGGCTGTAACTGCAAGCACATGACAGACACAGAGGAAGATTCAAAAAACAAATAGAAAATGGAGTTATAATTTGCTGTGACAGATATTTAAGAAATAGAAATCTCCTTACTCCTATGTCTGGAAGAAGCAGCTTAGGACTGTGAGAAGGGAGGCTGTTTCTTCAGCATACCCAGAGAAATGGTCAGCTTGTATATACAAATAAACAAAATTACATCAAAAAAGTTCAATATTTTATCATCAGTTTATTCTAAAAGAGAAAAAATGCCCCAAAGTCTGACTATGAGCCAAACAGAAAGCACAATATATATTTTAGAAGAGTAATATAGGAAGAACAAATCAACAAACATGGCAAGTTACCCCCAGGGTGGTAGGACTTTCCTATGGCTTTTGTCCACTGGTAGCCCTTCCTTCAGCTGCCCTTCACTGCTTTGCCAGCTTGACAGAGGCCCTGCTTTGACCCATTACAAAACACAAATATGCTAGTTGGCTACCAGTACACATATATTGATTAGCTCATCTCTCCCGAGAGGGTGCAATCAAATTTAATTGCACATAAGCATATTAGAGGGGGCACTAATTTGGGTGTCTCTCTTCTGCATTCCTGCTGATTTTACCAAAATATGTAAGAATTTATTTATTTATTGCTAAAAGGTACAGCCAGGCACAAGCCCTCTAACGTTTCTGTAATAGTGAACTTTGAGGAAATGGGTTCGTGTGCTCTCCCTAAACTGCCTCTCCCACTGATGCTGACTGAGGCACAATCCCAGTGGGTAGATGCACCAGAGCTGTGAGCTGGGAGGGTATTTTTTATGTTCTTAAATACAAGGCATCTGTATCTGTCAAATGTGGTTGAAGTTGGCTGACAGCTTTAGGAGTTATGGGGACTGTGGGAGAATTAATAGGAAGAGAGACTGTATAAGCTTCATTTCCTTAGAAACCAGGCAAAAATATTCCAACCCATTATCTCTTTATGAATTATTTCTATAAGGATTGCCTTTACATGCTTTGAATATCTAAGCTAAACTAACAGAAAATTCACAGTATACAGGCTATTCATAAATGTTTTTTATTAGCTTGAGAAACACAAGAAAGTAAGAAGGCATAGATAGATATAGCAACATTTTTAACCTGTCTAAACAATGCATTTCTGTATTTAGCATACCAGCTCCTGCTAGAGCACAATTCACAGCTGCTCTGCTCTGATATCACACCAGATCGCTGTGTCTTCACAAGAAGCGTGGGATTGAAAGGGGTCACCTGTGGGTCTGCATCCTCCAGTAGACCTTTTATACATGACATCACTTGTGGCGAGAAATTGTTAGAGTCCTTGCAGCGCATTAAGTCTGTAGTGTATACATTCTTCCCATGCAGCAGTTCCAGAGCATTTATTACTTTAATTCTGAAAGGAATATCACTACTGCGAAGACACCATAGGAAGTAATTGGCTTTTAACCAGCCAGCATGTGCAGCCTCTTTCTGCAGTTTGTGGTGTCTCTGTGGAGGAATGCTCTGCTTCCAATTAAACCTCAGGATTCCTTTCTTTTTTTTTTTTTTTTTGTCTGCTAGGACATGAACAAGCTTTGTGGTTTATAGCAGGGTCTAGTATTTCCATAATATGTTCTTCCAGATGCTTGTGAGCTTAGCTTGATCAGGGAATCTATCAAATACATTGAGGTTAACACTGATAAATCCCGACCCTTATTAATTTTATACAATTAGCTTTAGTAGAATTTCTTCTTTTTATTCTTATTACTTTAGGACTTCATTTGAAATACAGCAGTGGAAATATAACCAAACCTGAACTCTATTAACCTAGTTATAAATCTGTATCCTCTTGCTTCTTTTAAAAATTGCTAAACATATTCAATATTATAATAATGCTTGGAGCTTGGGCATCTCCGTATATTACAACCTAGCAGGTAGGTAATACCAATTTTAAAAGAGAAAATAGGTGTATAAGATTCAGTGGTGAAAGAGAGACACTGGGAAAAGCTGGAAAATCAGCATTCAGAAGTGATTAGACTCTGCTGAAAATTTAAAATTATTATCCCTGTATATTTTCAGTCCACAATTATCACTGGCCTTAGAAACAGCTTTTTGAAATATGTGTTTCAGAAGCATTCAGAGTTGGTGTAATATCCAACCCTCAGAGCAGAGGGAGCATGGCCAGTAGCTCAACCTAATAATTAATGCTGGTTGCAACTCTTATGGGCTGAACAGCTCAGCTTCTTTGGTGCTACCCTATGATTTCTCACTACATGCAAATACTACTTCATTAACAGCAGAGATTTATCCTTCAAAGATTTATCCTTGGCCAATGAAACTCATGTTTTGCCTTTAGAAATATTTGTGATAACAAAGTCTGTGGTACAAACCACAGAAATAAAGACACTTCATGGTGAGGATAATCAGGGACAGTCCTTTGCTCTTCAATGTCTATAGACTAAGATTAGACCTCTGTTTTATTAGATATGCTGTCTTCCAAATTGAATTTAAAGGTCTGAGGGAAATATTGGTGGCTGAGGTTCCTTAGCATGAACTTTTTACCTGGGCAAACTCATGGTTCCTGATAATCTTTACATTTCTGGACTGATGCAAAGTCCTTTTTGAATTTGAACAAATGACCACCAATGCATATATTTTGGTTCAGCAGAATATATGTGTACAGTAGGCAGTTTGACTGAGGTAGTGGTGTTTCAAATAACTATCTGAAAATTTTCTCTTCTTAATATCTGTGTTTAAATGTACAGCATGCCACTGCATAATTAGCATGAAATTTTGATATTTTAAATTATAATATCCCACACTAATCTGGCCATTGAGCTGGTTTAACAATCACAAAAGGAATTTTAGGCATTAAGAATTAAATATATAACATAAATATTAAATCTTTATGACTTCTGTCAAAATGTTAAACTGGTCTTAAAGCTAGGAGGCTATTTATTTATTTATTTAAAATAGGTTTTTAAAATGGTGTACTAATCACAGGAGGAATACTAAAATTTAATATTTAAAGACAATTGTTAATATTTAAATGCTGAAATATATTTCCTGTTTTAAGGCAAAAATTAGAGCTGTATTAAAATAGACTAAAATTAAAATCAGTAACATAAATCAATGAATAGCTCCTATTCTAATAGTCTCTTATTGCTAAATATTTATTTAAAGACTAAAAACATTAAAATCATGTTATATACAAATTAGCTTGTGTTTAATTATGAAATTCTTATTAATAGTTGCTGGACACTGATTATTTTGTAACTCAGTCTTGTATTGGCTGCGGTTACAGCTTCTCCTCAGATCAGAAACTTCCAAAAACATCTCACTTGGAAAGCAAATTATTTGGCAGTGGCAGTAACACACAGAAATGCTTTCTTAAAGTTCTCATTTTATTTTGATTCTTGAAAAAAGTGATGTTTCAGATCTTTGGATCTCAGTAAGCAGTACAAAAGAGGAAAAGTTGGCTTTCTAGCACATGTATTTTGAATTGATCCCTTTTTCTGGGTTTGTTTCTGTTCCTAGTTGTCAGGAGAGTCAAAACGTTTTTGATCTGTGGAACTTGAGCTGGAAAATATGAGTAGAACATTTATTATGAGAAAGCCAGCATATCATTCTTTCGTTCTTTCCCTCATTGGCAGACATTTTCTGAAGCACAAGACCGTCTTTTGCATGTCTTCTAGCTGATGAGCAGACCAGCCAGAACACACAGGACAGAAAAATCTAATTAATATCTTTTTTTTTTTTATAAAAAAATATTGTTCATGCATGTGAATAAACTCCTCATATTCTGAAAGTTTTTTGACTTCAAGCAAATTTGTCAACCCCTGCCAGTGGCTATATATGAATCCCCAAAGATCTTTAATCCACCTTTTTTATACAGTTTGCCCTCTTATGTTGTCAAATTCCTTGAAATGTTTCAGTGCAGTTACATGTTTCAGTGCACAGCACAATGCACACAGGTAGGGTATTCATAAATTATCCTTTACTCATGTTCCTCTTACCTTGGCGCCAAATCATTCCTACTGAAATTTGGGGAAACTCCCCATAGCTGGAGACTGCACAGATAGTGGCTTTATAGGAGCAAAGTCTTGCTTTTGGCATCATGGTTCAGGTCTGCTGGACCACAGCAGGATATTCTAGGCTCTGGCAGACGCAGGTGTTGGTGGAGGTGGTTGGAGCGAGTTCATGACTGACTTCCAGCAGAGCCCTCTCTCCTCTAGAGGCACTGATTCTCAGGGCAGCCCCCAACTGGGCCACCGTGGCAGGAGCTCTTGGCTGGAGGAGGAGTGCATAGGGGACAGCTCTCCTCTGATGGACCAAGCATGCAAAGCTGCTGGAAATGTAGGGTGTGGAGTCTCTTTCTCATCACCTTCAGGTTAATGAATAAGGATCCCACAAGAGGGTAATTGTAATTGACGACTCCCTTCTGAAGGGAACAGAGGGCCCCATATGTCGGCCAGATCCTTCCCACAGGGAAGTCTGCTGCCTCCCTGGGGCCCGGGTCAGAGATGTAACCAGAAGACTGCCCTCTGACTACTATCCCTTAGTAGTTATGCAGGTAGGAAGTGATGAGGTCAATACTGGAAATTTAAAAACCATCAAAAAGGACTTTAGGACACTGGGGAAACTGGTTGAGGGATCAGGAGCACAATGATTTTTTCATCAATACCCTTAGTTGCAGGTAGGAATACTGAAAGAAATAAAAAGGCATGCACGATTAACAAGTGGCTCAGAAACTGGTGCCACCAACGAAATTTTGGGTTTTTTGATCTCGGGGAACTTCATATGGCACCAGGTCTGATAGCAACGGACGGAGTACACCTGTCTCAGAGGGGGAGAAAGACACTGGCGTGTGAGTTGGCAGGGCTTGTTGAAAGGCTTTAAACTAGCCTCGAAGGGGGACGGGGTTAAACACAGGTCGAGCAGAACTAAGCCTAAGGAGAGCCTTCAACCTGCCATCTCAGCTAATAAGTCAGCCCCTTTGGGCACCCAGCTGAAGTGCCTTTACACACAAATGCACACAGCATGGGGAACAAGCAAGAGGAGTTAGAGATGTGTGCATGCCTCCAGGGCTACGACCTTATTGGCATTACCGAGACATGGTGGGATGGCTCTTACGACTGGAGTGTTGGAATGGAGGGTTACAGACTCTTCAGGAAGGACAGGCTGGGCAGAAGGGGAGGGGGTGTTGCCCTCTATGTCAAGGACCAGCTGGAATGTGTGGAGCTCCACCTGGGGATGGATGAAGACATGACAGAGAGTTTATGGGTCAGGATTAAAGGGAGCATGGGGACAGGTGATGTTACAGTAGGAGTCTGCTAGAGACCACCAGATCAAAGTGGCCCCCCAACAGAGGGCCACAGCAAGGATGCAGCCCTCTATAAACAGATAGGGGCAGCATCATGCTCACACACCCTGGTCCTCATGGGGGACTTCAGCCACCCCGATATCTGTTGGAAGGACAGCACAGCAGTGCACAGGAAATCCAGGAAGTTCTTGGAATGTGTTGATGACAACTTTCTTCT
>JAHREE010000076.1:6081320-6121406 GCA_033628505.1 Tringa tobata | reverse complement strand
GCACCAACCTCTCTACAGTGTCCTTTCAAGTAGTTGTAGAGAGTGATGAGGTGTCCCCTCAGCCTCCTCTTCCTCATACTAAACAGTCCCAGCTCCTTCAGCTGCTTTTCATATGATTTGTTTTCCAGGCCCTTCACCAGTTTCGTTGCCCTCCTCTGCACTCGCTCCAGCACCTCCATATCTCTCTTGTATTGAGGTGCCTGACTACACTGAAGAGATCTCAGTGAGATCACGGACACTTATCTGATATATAGGCATCTACATGTAAACCCTAAGATAACTTACTCCCAAACTGATTCCTATCCTCGTCTGCCTTTGGCTCTGTTCAATTGTTTTAGTGCCGCTTCAGAAGGCTAGTACCTATCTGCTGCTGAAGCAAGGCATGGATCCTGCTGGTCCTGTGTCATATCTGCCAGTCGTCTCAGATACCCTAGGTGTATTTTGAATACCTGTGCATGACAATGGAGTCAGCCCATCAGGTGCGTGCCTGGCACTGCTTGTGTGCTGTGCCAATGGCATTGCTCTAACATCTGTAGAAGATGTCTCTTGCTCTATTAAGGCTTGTGCAGGGAATAACTAAGCAAATGATAAACTTTGTGTATGTTAGTTAAAAATTAAATTTACTATACTGTGCATATAGTGTTATACATTATAGTGCAAACCAGCTCTTCTAATTAATGTGCTGAAACGGTAATTATCCACTGTGCATTTTCTACGTGGCTGTGATCTGTAGGCCCCCAGTGAAGAAGACAGAATTTTCCTGTGCTCCTACTCAAGTGTGTTGCCAGTAGCTGTTCTCTACCTTTTGAAATGAGCCATGAAAACCCCCATCTTGAAGATACATACTCGTGCACACACACACGCACACATGCACAAGTGCCATCCAGCTGGGGATAGATCAGACTTTATTTTACTTCCCTAATTCAATGAAGTTTTCATTTGATTCTTCTTTTTTTTTGGTAACTCACATTGTGCACAGGAGCAACTGTGTAAACAACAGTGACAGAAGTAACCTTTGTGACATAAGAAACATCACAGTAGCACACATTTTTAAAAGCATGTGCTAACTTAGGGAATTTGTTTTATCTTGAGTTCCTCCTCAGCAATATTAAAAAAACCCCATCAATTCTCTTCTAGAAGCTCATTGAAAAAATATTTTTCCTTTTTCTCTTTTTTTTTTCTTTTTAGAGATTAAGGCAGCAAAAACATTAACTTCCTGCACTAGCTGGTGAGATGCCCATAAAAATGTCTAAATATCTATTGACCCTATGGTCTCAGAGCTGCAAATAGCTGTACGTAATAAAATTGCACTATAAAAGCTATTTTTGTTACGAAAAAACTCTTTATGTATGCATAAATTATTTATATTAGTAGCTGCAGTTTAGGATTATGAATATTCATATCTTCAGTAACTCTTAAGCTGGAAAAAGTTGAAACATCTATTTAGTTCCATAAAATACATGATCAAAGGATACCTATCAGGTTACATTATCCAAAGGACTTTCTGAGTTCTTTTAGGTCATGGAAGAAGTTCAGTCTTATGAACTTAAAGTGGATGGAGTCTTATAAATAGCAGTTACATAAGATCTGGAAGGAATCTAAGGAAGAGAAGTATCAGTCAAGAAAGCTGAACACCCATCTCCATTAGAGGGTTATTCAGCTAAAGTAAAAGGTTTGGTGTCTCTTCTAAGGTAGCAGCTATCTGGCTTTAGTCTTTCCTCTTGCCAAGGACAAGTTGCTAAGATGAATGACTGAATTTCTGACTGGAGGTCCTCACAGACACCTTGCTCTGCTGCAGACACTGTCACTGCAAGGCATTCTGATTTTAAGGGTGTAAGGGCAACTCAATCTAGACGGAATGGCTGAGGCATCTCATCATGAGCCCCTGAGACCTTGTGCCCTCTCTTTATTGTCCTTGTAGGGATCCCAGCTGACCCATTGGTTCACAGGACTTTAAAAAGCATGTGTACTTGTTCCCAACTGGATGAAGGATGGGTGTATTCCTGAGCCTGGTCCTCCTGGAGCAATGATAGCCCGGCTGTCCCTGGGTCTTTTATACTGCTGTATGCATAAGTAAGAAAGTAACCTTTCCCAAGCTGTCATCATGGCATCATTCACAAGCAGAGGGACCCTAATCTTTAAGGTACTGGATGCCACCATGGAAGTGATGAGCATGTCTTTGTCTGTGAAACAAAGGATCACTGAAAATGTCCCATAGTTTCTGGGAAGATTTGTATCTTTAGAACTTCATAAGCACACCCACATTCACTGGTGCGTGTGTGTTTGAGCTTGCAATTTTATAAGGGACACATGTTTTTATTATTTGCTTTAGAAGAAAAGACTACTGCTCCTCTGCTTTTAGAACATGTGGGTAACTATGCACAGAATACAGCTAATTTGCTATATGGATTATATTGATTCTGCACAGGCCAGCATAATTTGGGGAGGGATAAATAGCATAATTAATTAGTGACTGTTTCTATCCATAAAACTTAGCGATTGGTTTCAGATCACAAAAAAGAGACTGCAGTGCTTTTGAAGGACCTATGCAGTATTTAAGGGCTAATGTGCTATTTAAACTCCTTACAGTTCCGGGCTGTCTGAATACAAGTCTTAAAGTACAATCGTGCCTCCATTTCATATGAAATGTTTTCTAGGTGCTTAACCTGAATCACTCTTGCATGGCTAGAAGCGTGAGAAATGTCTCAGTTCGAACACCTCTCACATCTCACCTTTACAAAAAACATAAAAGTCAGTGGAGAAAGGTCCAGAAGCCGAGACCTCTCCTCCCAGTGGGACTGTACCCATAAGTGGGGAGACCACAGATGCAGGTTCCTCCTTTGGCATGTTTTCTCTCTAGCCTCACCCCTTTGTTCCTGTGTGGAAGTCTGGCTTCATCAGAGGGGGCCTCTGAAAACCATTTCAGATCCTTACCTGTGATTCTCGCCTACACACAAGAAACAATTCTTCATCCAAAACAATGTATTTACACAGAAAAAGTTTTGGTTTACATGAACCAGCATTTTCCAGAAAAAAAAAAAAAGATATTTTGCTGAAAGGTTCTCATCTCACTCTAATAGCAATGTTGTATAAATTACAAAACTACAGGCCAAATACCTGCCCACAGCAGGATTTCTATCTCTGTATATTTTCCAGCTCTTCATCCAATGTAGTCCTGGAAATCAGATTTCCCACAGTTGTCTTTGAGATTGCTCCTGCCTTGCAGACTTCCCTCATTTTCAGCTCCTCATTCCAAAATTTATCTTTTCTTAATTTCATCTCATTACTTAATTTGTAACCATTACATAGGTTCATAGCTAATGGTTAGAATGTCAATGCAATATCACGCTGATAAGACTGACAGTATCAGGGCACATTACTCCTTTCTAAATGTCTTCCCTTACCCTTTGTGAAAATTAATTTATGGCTGATTGGGAATGTCAGGCTCTGCAGCAATGCCACACAGCTACATCATGTTCTGACTCCTGGCCGGCTTGGCTTATTAAAGCCTTTTAAAAACTTGGCATCAATCTGTACTGGAGCTGTGAATCACTCTGTTGTAGCAAACAATCTTTCTGTCAATTCTGTTGATTTTAAAATAAGACTGGTCTGATCAGACCTTTCACATATGGAGGCGCACAGCTGGTTCTGTTGCTTTCAAATGCATCCAGAAATATGCCCACTGGGGCTTCATGGGGCTGAAGGGAAAATGTTATCTCATGAAACAATTTTACCTTCTGAGGTGAGATATATAAGCTGGTAGTGACAGCTCTGTAGAAACAACAGAGGTAAAAAATGCTACAAAGATTTTCAGCATATTCATATTTAATTATAGTAGAACTTAAATCTTAAATATTATCCCCTTTGGGAAAAAAATTAAAAACAAACAAAAAACCCCCATAAACTGAGGACTGAATGAACCTTTCCTTGTTTCTGAACCTTTAAACGGAAACTGCTGTGGACTGATAAAAGGTCCAGTATTTTAGTTACTGCAAATGTTCTTCCACTTTCTACTCTGCATGGTTGACAGATGATTCTGGATCTGCTCCCTGCTGCATTAATTGCAGGATTATGATTTAAGCACGGTAGCTTTATTTTCTACTGTTGTGGTCACAGTGTAGGCTGAGGTTATTTTCCAAGGGAGTAGATATATGTATGAGTCTGCGTGTGTGTACTGGCATGATGTCCATAGTAGGGATGTTAAGGTTGTCTCTTGTACATCTTAATTTATTAATATCTCAGCTTTAACTAATGTATTCCAAATACTCAGGAATAGAATCTTTCTTCAGCACTTGGGACCAGGGCCCTGGCAAGCAGCTAAATGCTGACCAGCTTTGAAAAACATATTGAAAAAACAATAATAAACTACCCCTAACATTTCTTGAGCAGGAGGGTCTGCCTTTATTCACACCATGTCTGTGTGAAGTGCCTACTGGTGGTTTCATGTATAGCAAGAGAGATGATAATTTGACTAAAAGTAGTCCTTCTTGTTTAAAGAAATTTCTGGGCGGACTTTATATGATTCTTGATTTTAGACTGAAAGACCTTAAGCTCAAGCCACTGAGAGATGGGATGCCATCCAGAGGAACCTGGACAAGCTCGAGAAGTGTGCCTGTGTGAACCTCATGAGGTTCATCAAGGCCGAGTGCAGGGTCCTGCACCTGGGCTGGGACAACCTCCAGGATCAGTACAGGCTGGGGGATGACTGGATTGAGAGCAGCCCTGCTGAGAAGGACTTAGGGGTACTGGTGGATATGGTTATTTGTGATGACAAATGCCATAATTCTGACCATTCCTCCCTTTCCTTCTTCTTCTTCCAGCTGTATATACTAAGCATGACATCACATGGCCTGGAATATCTTTGTGGTCAGTTGGAGTCAGCTGTCTCAGCTGTGTCTCCTCCCAGCTTCTTTTGCACTCCCAGCCTACTCACTGGTGGAGTGGTGTGAGGAGCAGAAAACTCCTTGACTGTTTAGCAAAAAACAAAAACACTAGTGCGCTAACATCACTTTCATCCCAAATCCAAAAAGCAGCACTATACTAGATGCTAGTATGAAAGTTAACTCTACCTCAACTAAAACCACAATAAATTTCCATAAATAAATACAAATTCATAGACTTGCTGTGGTTCCTTCAAACAGAAAAGACAGGTGAGGAAAGATTTGCCCTACCATCTAAAATGCTCTACACATTCTTCTGTAGATGTTTTTGGTTTTTTTTCTCAAAACCAATGAAAAGCAGTTGGTCGATAGATATGACTAATCCCTCTGAGATAATATTGTTGTCTTAATTTAGGAGCTAAATTAAACTCTTGTTTGATTAGTGATTCTCTGGTAATCTTTAACTTGAAGAACTCATAATATAATTCTCAAATTTGTCACCGCTTCCAATAAAGCATGGGCATACAGTTTTCAGAGTACCCACAGGGTCACTGATATTCTGTAATATATATAAGGGTTTGGGTTTTTTTCAGAAGACATGAAATATTTATTCCAAGGGTGATGGAGGGGAGGACACCTATTACTATTCTCAATGTATTGTCCTTCAGTACATTGTAGGAATATTGGTAAACATTATGCTACAACTCAAGCAATATGCAGGTTACCAAGACAAACTTGAATTCTGCCTTATAACTAGGGCTCACATCCCAGGGTTTAGCTTACACATACTTTGAGCAATTTCCCCTGAAGGAGAAGATTCTCATTGTCTAACTCCTACAGGATGAATGGCTTGTTGTGGTGCAGTTTGACAGATCCCTCACTCAACCTCTTATCTGTAGCAGTACAAGAAACGTTTCGAAGTCTAATATGGAGGTGGCAGGTAGACATTAATGAACTCACACACCACTATTTCAGAGAAGCATGACAGCTTACAGACTACTTGCTTTCCACAGGAAGGTCTTCCTCATAAAGCCAGAACCAGCCTAGCTTACCTTTTTCTGATGTGGGTTTTGTCTTCCTCCTTGACCTTCCAGAGATATTTATCCTGCAGGCTGATCTTGCCAGCTCTTCTGTTGCTTTGGGAAGCAAAGGAGAATGTATGGCCAGGAGAGGAAAAGCAAACTTTGGAAGGGACTTTTCTAGAAGAGACTGGAGTGAAAAGACAGTTTTCAGGCACTCTGACATCCCAGCTTGCACAGAATAACAAGTTTCTTATTGTTCTTGGAGCTCTCCCTTTTTGGGTTTCAGGGCAAATTTAAGAGACTGAGGAATTTCTTTTTCATGCGGATGACAGATGGATAGTGGCAAACAGGTTGTAATGGAGGAAAGACATGACAAATGAGGCAGCTAACTTTGTTCTCTACAACTCTCCTTAGCATCTAAAAAGCATAGTAATTCAGAGAGTGAATGTAATGTAGTTCCTAGCATATCAGTAGGAGAAACTACAGTAACAAAAATATGGATCTAACTGGAAAGTGTCAATTCCACTCCACACTATGTTCTGAGGTTTCAGAAAAAAAGGAGTAAAGCTTATGAAGTCAAGCTGGCTATCTTTTTGTTTAATCTTCATTTGTCTATTTATCTGTTACCTTACTGATAGCTTTTGAGGTAACAGACCATTTTCAAACAAATGTAACAGAAGAGTTAAGGTATCAAAACTGTGGCATTACATTATGTTGAGTTGGATAATGGAAAGAGTCCTTACAGGTAACAGCAGTTAACACATCGTTTTTCATCAGTTTGAAGGTCCAAAGGTCAAATTGCTTTGCACCTACTTCAGGGAGCACTTGTATGCATTTAAACCAGTGAAAACATCTTTTGCCTGCCAAAAGGCAGGAGGGAAAAAAATCAGGGAAAAAACAAAGATGCAAGCTCACAGCAACCCTGGCTGCATGAATTTGCGGTTCATGGAACAACTTGTTTCCTCGGCTTTAAAATGAAAAAAAAAAAAATCTTTCAGTTTTGGAATGCACAAACACCTATATGGCACACGTGTATGTTCCAGGAATAAGAACATAAGAAGAGCTGTACAGCATGAAATCAAGTATCCAGTTAGGACTGGTGAGGCTGTACTCTGTTTCCAGCAGTGACCAATGGCAGGTCCCTAAGGAAGAATACAGGAAAGGGACAGGATATAATGATACTGACAGAGATACAATGGTATCTCATCAGAGCTCTTCCTTCCTGCAAGGGTAGCTCTTGGTGGATTCCTCTTTTTGCTTTCTTAGTTTGTTTCTTGGTCTCATATAGAAGTTTCCATCCAGGTCATATAACAAAAGGGTCCACAAGGTCACTGTGTACTGTATGAAAAAGTGGATTTTCTCATTTCTTTTGAAAATCCCACCTGCTGGCTTCATTTAGTGACTCCTAGTGCTTGTACAGAAGGGTAGTGTAAACAAGCATTCCTTATTGGCTTTTCCAGTCTACGCATTATTTTCCAGACCATTCTTGTATCACTTGTGAAGGTCTCTCTTCCCTGTAGACTTTTGATACTTGCATAAAAACCATTTCATATCTTTCATCATTCCATCTACTTTTGACTGTTGCTTTGCTGGTTTGGGATTGTTTGGGACTAGAATTGCCTATTAGATATACAATGAAGGCACACCATGGAATAATGAATTTTTGTGTCTTCTGTGTTCCAATTGTTATTTAGTCCTTGACTGGTATTGGTATGGGTTACTCATACCCATATACTGTAAAGCCAGACTTTCTTACACTAAAGAACCTTTTCCAATAGATTTTATATTTAACTAAAATATAATTTGGAAAAAAATGTCCCAAACGGTTCTAGTTCTGAAAAGTTTAAAGACTTTTACTTTATTTCAGTTTGGGGGGGACATAGTTTGGGAAATGCAAAAGCATTAGACTCCACAAATTATTTGCATCTAATTTTTGTTTTGTTACTTTACTATTTCCCTTTATTATGGAAACTGGGCCCTACATAGGGAATGATGAGCCTGGCTTTTCTGTGTGACCAAACTCTTCTCAGTCCTCCGTCCTCTACTAACCCACACATTACAGTAAAGAAGACAGCCATTCTTTCTCTGTTGTAGACAAAGCTTTTTTTATAATTTGGACTTTTTGGTTTTGCAACAGTGCCTATGGAAGAACGTTGGCTAACACAGTGTTCAGCAATATATATAAAAATTATGTAGAGATGAATGCAAATTGAGAAAAAGCTCTACACAAGCATCTGTAACCAAATATATAGACTCAACAATGTTTTTTGGAAATTCCTTTATGTATTCTTTCAGTCAGCTGTTAGGAAATGATATAATACCATAGCTATCTGGTCTGGATGAATGAAATAACTGAAAGAGCAAGCTGCAGCCAATATATAAAATGCAAGAACAGTAGATATAAATTTCTATTAAATCAATTTAAAAATTGTTACCATAAATGTGAATGCCAAGTTTTAATTTCACTCATAGTCCAGGCATGATGAGACAGGGATTAAATTCTATGGATTGCAGTTCCACTTTATTTTGACTGGCAAAGTAGAAAACAGAAACCGCTGACTACAATTTAAACAAGTGCCAACTGCACATTAAAGTTTTAGATATAGAAACCTGCTTACTAAAGCTGGATAAGGACTAGTAAACCTTTTTTACACATCCTTCTTATTGGTGTCTAAATAAGATTTTTACACAGTTCACCACTGTGTCGTTTTAAAGAATTAGTGTTTAAAGCATAAGAAAATGTTTTGCTTTCAGAATGGGACACGTTTCTTTCTTCAGTGCTTGTAGAGAACAACAGATTTTTTTTATTAATTATTTACAAACCATTTATGAACCAGGATTTTCAAGCCTTAAATGGTTAGAAAATACCACTGAACAACTTCTTTTACATCCTTCTGGTATTTACACGGAATGGATAGTACAGACAGACCCATGTGAGGTGTATTGTTTCTCAGGATGCCCTTCAGTTCTTTTGAATCTGATCTAACTTCAGAACGAGAAGGTCAGAGACTCACTGAAAAAGAGGCAAGTGATTTTTTTTGTCTCTCTCACATTATCTGTACGTTTACTGACTGGCAGAATATATCTGGAAGACTGTTGTTGATAGGAAAAAAACAGTGTAATCTTACCAAAAAAATGCTGATTTTTGTTTCAAGATGGATTACATCCCAAAAAAATGTACCAAAAACTTTTTTGTCTTGAGCCACCACCATGTTCCAAGAGCACACTAAATGTATGCAACTAGTTATTATTCCCTGTAATGAGGAGATAGTGTGCAAAACACATATCACTATCTGTGTTCCATCTTCACACTCTGCAAATCTCAAAAGCATCTTTCAGAGGCACCAAGCTGGCACTGAGAAGGTACTCTGACACAAAATAAGGAGTGGTGTCTGCTCGCTATCTCTGGACGTTGTCATGTATGTGTTAAAACAATCAAAGAAATTGGTGCTCATATCCATGTTACCATTGAAAAATTGACCAACATTTCACAGAATCATTGAAAACCTCTAGGTCTTCCAAACTCCTGTTCAAAGTCAGACTTGTTTCAAAGCAAGATAAGGCTGATAAGGCCTTGGCAAGTTTTTAACATCTCCAAGGATGAAGATTTCCAAATCTCTCTTAGAAGCCTGTTCTTGTGCTTAACCCCTCTCATTGTGAATATTTTTTTCCATAAGTCCAATTTTTGTTGCTGTAATGTCTAATGTCTTTGCATAGCAAAAGAGTGCACCTCCTAAAAGTCTGTCTCTATCTTCTCTGTAGTCCCTCTTCAGGTACTGGAAGACTGCAGCTAGATTCTCTCTCATGCATCTTTTCTCTGGAATTAATAGACCCAGTTTACTCAGTTTCTCTTTACTGCATGGGGAGGAGGGGCTCCGGACCCCAAGTTATGTCCCCACTTTGTTGATCCCTCTTCTTTACTGGGACATTCAAAACTGGAAATAATACTCCAGATGTGGTCTCACAAGCATCAAGCAGAGGGAATAATAACTTTTCTTGCCCTACTGATTAGGCTCTAGCCAATACAGTGCTGGATGTGGTTGACCTTCATGGCTGATGAGGCACACTGCTGTTCAATCTCCTGTCTACCAGGACTGCCTAGTCCTTTTCTTTGGAGCTGTTTTTTAGCCAGTAAGTCTTCATCTGGAAATACTGCATGGAATTATTCAATTTCAAGTGCAGGACTTCTGCCTTTGAACTTAAGTTCTTGACAGCCCATTTTTTCATCTTTTTGGGAGTCCTTTGATGGCAACCCTCCTGTCCAGCATGTCAACTGTTCACAGCAGTTTGGTGTCTTGCAGACATGCTGAGAGTGTGCTCTGTCCAATGATCCAGGTCATCAGTGAAAGTGCTAAACAGTACCAGCTCTTGAGCAGTTCTATTCATAACTAGTAATTAGTAACTGGTATTTGAACTAACAACCCTTTAAGTGACGCTCCACTGTATTTTACTCTTTTTGTAGGTTGTATTTTGACAGGCTGGCTACAGGGCTAATAAGAGAGAATATTCTAGAGTCAAGATAAATGGCGTCTACTGCTCTGGCTCAGTCTCCTGAGCTAGTCACTTAATCTTGAGATCTGTCCTTTGTAAATCCATGTGGGTTGTTTCCGCCAATCACCTTGTGTCCTTCAAGTGCCTGAAATGTCTTCTGTAAGGACTTGTCCTACGACATTCCCAGGGACTGATGTGAGATGATGAGCCCATGAACTTTCTTTCTGGAAAAAAGGAAACTATTTCGCATCTTCCTGACCTCTGTTGAGGATGGGCATAAAGTCTGACTTTTTCCAGTCATTGAGAATATCTCAAGATCACTACAGCTTTTCAAAGATGATAGAGATGAACTTCACTGTGATATCAGCCAACATTCTCAGCTCTCTCAGATGCATCCTGCATCCCAAGGTCTTGTGTGAATCCTGCTTATTTACAGGTAGTGCCTGATTCTAGTTCCCTTTATTAGGGTGGATAGCACTTCTCCAAATACTGTGAGGTACTTCTGTCCCTTAGCTTTTTCTATGGTAGTCCCTGAATATCTCTGAGCCAAGTGAAACAATGATGCTTACACAGCCACAACAGAGACTAACACTTGAAAATGTCATATTTTGCCTCTTTATTTTATTAAAAAATCTACTTGGTCAGAAAATAATATTTACAGTGTGGTGATATCAAATACTATGGCGTGACTATGCAGAAGAAGTAGTATTAGCCTATGAAAGTACAATGGCTTTTCTTCTATCCATGTCCAGTGCACACTGCCAGAGAAATGAAATCTTGTCTCATGTGGCCTGAAGATATATCAATTTTATACCTAACCATAATCTACACACACACAATTCCAGGAATAATGATTCTAATAAATCTACCTTTCATTAATAAGTGATGAAGGTGGCTTTCATAGTACATCTGATATAACTCTTCCCTGAAAGTAAATACAACCCTTTATATCCCACTGTCTTTTTGTATTAGTGTTGCCAGTGAACGGTTCTGAAATTGTTACATGCCACTACTAGTACCAACAGGATTTGTAGAATGAGTGAAGGCAGGTTTTAACGCATCCATGTGGACTTGAATGTCCTTGCTTTTCTTGTTATTTTATTGGTTTTTTAATCATCCATTCCACAGGCAATTCCAGATCCTATAGCCATTTGTAAATCCCACAGAAATGCTTCACAAGTTCATTCAGAGAAGACTGAGGAGAAAAAAAAAATTCTAGAAGTTCCTAAAGTTCCTTCCTTACCTTAAGGATTTGTATTTTATTTATTTTATTTATTTATTTTATTTATTTTCCTTTTTTTTTTTTTTAACTTTATTTTAAGCTGCTTTTACTAATGGGTCAGCCATCACAGTTATTTCATAATTCAATGTTTCTTCATCAGCAAGTTTCTCCTTGTTTTCAGCCAGCATTTAGTTTTTCATTATTTCATTTACTTCTTAGTGGGTCCATCACATGAATCACTGAGAAAACTGAGCTCCTCCTCAGAAACACACCTACAGAAATGTCTGTATGACTTAAATATCGATTGGCTAAACTGATGTTAGACTGAGCATTAGTTCTCCTCTATAAATTCAACCTTTCTCCTCCTACTTTTTTGTCCCTGATGTTTTCTGAGTAGGCCATATCTATTGAGAGGTACTTAAGCAAGGACAATCAGTTTCTAGAAGGACACAAGTTCACAAATCTGGTGAACCATGAGGCACATTTAAAGCCTTTGTGTCCTTCATAGTTCAATGTAGATCCCTTGAAGCCTTGTGAGCAGGATCAAAAAGAGTTCTCTCTGTTTGCTAACACCCTATTTGCAGGTTTTTGTATCTGGTTCCTACATTTTCCCCTCTTTTTGGAAGGAATTGTTTTTGACAGTCTAGCCATCAGGATGATTAGCAGCACATACGAAGCAGCAGCAAACCACCAGCTCTTAACTTTTATTAAGAAAATAAATTACCCTAGAAGGTAGGTTAGCATATACTGACAGAAAACATCAATCATAGTTTGTTCAGGGGAAGACAAAGTGCAGATGAGTGAGACAGTCGAGTATTTGGTGATGAGGAGAAATGGAGGTTGATAAGATTTGTTTCATGCTTCTAGGAAGGGAAGAATCCTGAGTGCAGCTACAGCCAAGATCTGTGAATTATGTGTTTCCTACTCTACTGCTTCCAGAGGGAAAAAGAAGAAATGAAGCGGAGAATAGTCAAGGTCCTGCAAAATGCTGAGACTGGAGTTCACACCATAAACCACTGGGAATTTTAATTGCAAGCTAAGAGTCCAGTACACAGATCTTCCACCAGCTATGTGAATGGTCAGGATTCCTGGAAAGAACAGGATAATTCATAGTGTTTCTGCTCTGAGACATATCTTTTCACATGCAGTCCACCTGCCTTTACCCTTACCAGGAGTAAAAACTCACTTTTTTGCAAGTTTATTGTCCTATTCATACAAGGAGTTTGGTAAACCTCAGTTCTGATTTATTCCTTGCAAAAACAACATACTGAATTTACATTATTTAACAAATTGCAGGGATGACAGCAACTGCATTGGCCAAGAAGACTAAGAAAATTTGTGTGTTCCCCACAGATCAGGACTGAGTCATGGTGATGGGACAATACCTATAAGAAGTTAGTGTTGCTGCTGCATTATAGATAAACTCTGAATTTCATTCAGTATCACTTTGGCACTACCCTCTACTACTAAAGTCACACAAGACTTTAGAGAGAAATGTTATTGCCTCATGCACTTCTATATGCAAAACTCATTCAGTATAAAATATCACATGAGTCATTCCACAAAATTAAATAGCTATATTAAATGGTTCAGTGATCCTTGTAGAAAATTCCTAACCAGATCCTGCATTGTTTAAGATTTAATTCTATCAGTTATGACTCCTTCATTTTTTATCTTGCTGGAAATGTTATTTTAGAAACAGGAAGGTTTATACATCAAAGCTTTGGTTCCACTTTTTCTAGTAAGATCATAAATGTCCTGTTTGTTTCCAGCTGCCTTTCAAATAATCACAGCATACTTTGCTTTCCTAGTATTTTTAAAATTGTGGATAGGAAACTTGATATTCAAGAAATTGTCCCCAGAATGACAGGTGGGCTTTGAATATGTTTTGTTTCATCAACATTTAGTGAGAGAAAGAGGAAGAAGCCTCTGCACAAACACAGATCAGGAGAATATATGAAAGGACAGCAGTAGGAAAAGAAAGTGCACTGTGAATACAGAGAGAGATCACCTTCCTTTCTTGTGAAATACAACAGAATATGAAATAATTGGCTTACTTTGTATGAGAAAAAAAAAGCTCAGTATTAAGCAATTCTCAGAAACCTATGAATGGTTAGATAATGGAGGCAGCTGCTGTGGGACACTGCAGAAGTAATATTATTGGAAAAGTTCAAAGTAACGTTTAACACTTCCATCTTTGATGGGATGGGAGAAATCAAACTGCTGCTGCCCATTCTAATGCTAATAATATCATTAGTTTTCAAATGCTAACAATGGGCACAGTACAATACAGAGGAGCAATGATCATCTTCCCTCAGAAAAACTCAGAGTGCCCAATTTGCTGTCAGTGCCAAGAAGCCTGACCTAATGCACGGAGCCGCTGCCAAAATGGACAGGGCTCAGGGCAGGACGATGTGAAGAAAGGTTGGAAGATGAAGGGTCAAACTACAGGGAACAATAAGTAAAAGAAGACAGCATGGGATACAGAGAAAGAGGAGAAAAGGGAGAACAAGATTGCATTATATAAGGCAGTGTTGCTTTACTGGAGTTCATATTAATTTTTGGATTGTTTGGTTTGTTCTTGAACATTTTTAATATGATGCTGTATTGCAGCTGAGAAGGACTTATAAAGCATCTGGAAGCCATAAATTTTGGAGAAGATAATGGCATACTTGGGTGGGTTCACACAAATGAGATGAGATACAAAATGTACAGTGAGGCTGCAGGAGAGATGAGAGAAAGTAGTCAGGTCCAAACGAAACCAGTGAGATGTTCAAGACTCCTTTTAACCCTCAAACTCCTATGCCAAGAAACACTGAAAGGTCTTTGGGGCACAGCTGTACCATAAATGCATTGAACAACGTTAACAACATTCTTATCTAAGCAAGGCGAAGGGCACAACATTAGGGAAAAGCTACACGGTTGTCTGATGAAGTAAGGCCTTGAAAAATGCAAGTCTTTCCTAACTGAGACCAGCTGAACCACAATGCCAGCAACAGATTATTGTCATTATATTGCACTTTTACAGAAATGCACTAGAATTCTGACAGTCGGTCTGTACTATCCTGAGTACAGACTGGATGCTTCCCATCAAACATCACTTTTATGACCTTTTGAGAGACGTAGAAAACACATTAGAATAAGACAGACCTTTGTGAACTGAGTCAGGCTTGGGACGAAAACATTGTTCCAAACCCTTTATACCACCTCATATCTCTTTGTTTATTGTTTGTGATTTGTGTATGTTCTCTGATATTTGATCCAGGTACAAAGTCTTGGTATTCTGCATTGTTTTTTGTAGAGCTAATAGCCCACTTCATCACTTTGAATTTAATCATAATTATACTTCCACCCTTCCTATTTTTCTAAAGGTACAAAACTGCTTACTCGCTGACCTCTAGCTAATCACTCTTATTACTGTGAAATTCTATTTAAAGATATACCTGAGCATTTCAGCATTATGACAACCACACTGTGAAGAAAATAAAAATAAAATATTGCGAGTAGGCAATTTACTGTTAAAGCAAGCAAGCAAACTACACCATAAAAACTTGGTTTCCTGCCTGCTGGATGTGTCCCTTTATTTTGCCACATGCATATTCAGAAGAGCATCCCAACCCAGAGCACTAGCTCTGCTTGTCCTTCACCAGCCAGGGGGAGAAAAGAAAGCTCTATCCTCTCCTTGCATCACCCATAACACTGTCATCGTTGAGCCGAGGTGCTGGCTGCTCCAGGGATTCAGCCAGTTCCTCTGCCAACATCAAAAAGGATTGTTTTTCCATAAGCAGTGTGGGCCAAATGCGTTAATTCTTGTGTTCCTTCAAAGTGCTGAGGGCTGGCAGGAGCCGGGGAGAGGACGTTGGAAGGGTACCTGACAGTGCTACGAGGCAGAGCAAATTTTCTTTCATACTTCTCGCTGGACAGCCTGACAAATTGATTGCTATGCTGATAGCCAGATTTAGCGTCAGGAAGGAGAGGTTTGGGGGATTTTTTCAGATTATATTAGAAAATTTTGCCTACGTTTTGCCTTCCTCTTCTGAACTTAACATTGACTGCGTGTGAATGTCTGGGCATATTGCCTTGCTCTCTCAGTGGTCCCCTCACTCTGCTCTGCAGCTTCTGCAGGGCAAGTACCATGTTGGCCTCCCCAGCAAAACATGGGGTTTTTCTGTTCAACTTTGAATAGGCTAACTGATGTAACAGTAGTGTCCCATGACGGCAGAACCAATGTGTTTGGTTGATTTCATAGTTCTTTCTGGCCTCTGTGAAAATGTGTCAAAGTAATCCCTCCCACAGAATTACTTACAGTGTAACTAGGCCATACCCATTTACTTTAAAGTGAAGGTTTGATCTTGCTTACCCCGGTTTAAACTCTGCTCTCCTACGGCAGGGAGCAGAATGACACTGCTGAGATCTGGTTTTAGTAAGTGACAAGTAAAAACCTTGTAGTGCAGTGCACTGCTCTCCCCTCACCCTCTCTTAACTCTGTAAAAATCACTGCCTCTGCGGTTTTACCATTCCTGATCCACGCAGGTAACTTCACAACCTCGGCACCACACAGACTACAGAATTATTCCCTAATGGGAAATTGCATAGGATGGTGATAATTATCTCATCACTTTCATAAATGTTAACTGGATTCCTGTTGTTATGTTTCAGAAGTTTTTCTATCTTCCTACTGCCCTTCCTATTATCCTCTCTTCAGTGTAGCCTTTAAATTATGGAATACCTGCTGAAATTCATATTGTGATACAGATTTGAAAAGAAAGGCACTGCTATGACATTCATTTTTGGTATCAGAATATAGTACTTCCAAACTGTAAAAACCTTAAGACTGCAAATATGAAACAATTTCAAATAGGAAAAACTTGCAGCTTAGAAAGTGTCAGAAATTGCCTACAAAAGGAGAAAATTATCAAATCTAAAATGTGTGTTTGTCCTTGATCACAGATCCACATGTATGTTTGTCAAAGGAAAATAAATCATAAGCAAATACACATATAGTAAGGAATTTAACTTATCCCAGCTCAAGCAGACTATTTAGGATACTGCATTTTTATTTCAAGTTTATTTTGTGAAATCACTTGATTTTATTGTACGACTGCTGTCATAAAAACAGCTTTTTCTGATGAATAACATTTGGCATAAAGCCCAAACGTGATTTGGCCCTTGTTTTTGTAGGATTAAGCAAAAAAGACATAAACTCTCTTATAACACCATAAATACAACACTCTTGTAACACTAAATGAAAAATGCCAATTTATCACTGGTAATCACTTTGCGAAGTGACCACCTGAACGAAATGAATAGCCTGTGTGATTGCAGATTCAGCGTCATTATTCAAGGACAGGAGAAAGAGAGGAAGAGATGTCTTCAATCTTATATAAAGAAACAAGAAATTGAATACATCAGAGATGGCAAAGGAAGGGATGGGACTACCTCGTCTAAAACCCCTAAGGTGTGGTTAAGGCCCTTAGATATTTTAATGGCTTCCCCTGGAGAGAGGGAGCTCACTCTATCCAGATACTTTTATTCTCCCTCCCTTTCAGACTAACATACCCTCACCAATGAAACCAAGGAACAGGTGGGAAGGGGAAGCACAGCAACATTTTGCATTATAGAAGATGCTGGCCACTGAATTGGTGGTGGTGATTTCTTTGCCCACGTAAAACCTGTGGCATTAGAAAACTGAAGCATTTGGATAGAAGAAAATAACCCAACAAGAAGGAGGAAGGAGCAGTTGTGGAAGGAGGCTAGTATGGTGTATGCAAAAATTTTGGCAGAGGTACGTGGAAAGAGTGACTGTTTTGAAGTCAACATGTGTGGTAAAGCTTAGTGAAAGAGAACAGGCACAGGATATTTCAGTCTGAACTGGGACTTTATCTCATTCTCCTTTTATGCATTACTGGCTTTTCAGGTTTCTTTTTCCCCATGAATATCCATTCATATTTTCCCAGTTCACCTGCGTTTTCCTCACAAGTAATTTCATCTTGTGATGACCTTCGCAGAAGTGTAGATGCTTAGTCTTCAGAAAATATCCATGTGTACTATCATCTCCAGATTTGCATGACATGTTATTTATGTCCTTTCTCAATATGTTCATTCAGATGGCAAGTAAGTCCAAACACAAAGGTGACCCATGCAGCACTTGACAAGACACATACCATCTGCCTTTGGGATAGATAGTTATAATTATTCATTATGTCTCCTTTCCACCCAGCAACTGTTTTTCAGTTTACATGTAAATATTACTGTCAGTGGCAATATGACGCTATAAACAAAAGTCCATGTGATAGTACGCACAGTAAAACCTCATATATTATACCACCTGTCTTCTGTTTCTCTGCAAGTTTTGTCATTACATTGAAGAAGTAATCCATTCTGACAAGAATGATATATTCTTTTATTTCTTGTTTTCCTTTGTCAGTGAGATTAGGATCCAAACAAGAGCGTCAGAGATAAAATAGCAGTGTCCCAGCAAGAGCCCTGATCTTCTCATTTGTAGCCAAGTATCCTCATCATTGGGCTGCAGCCTGACTCTCTGTGCTTGCTGATCTATTCATCTTGACTTGACAGATTTCCTGGTTTGGGCAGGAGGCCTGAACTTATCCTACTCTCCCCCCACATACTCCTTCCATCAGTATAATGGTTAGGGAAGCCTGGCTTCTGGGTAGACCTCTGCGTTTGATATCCCTCAGGTTGAGGAGGAACCCTAATCTTCCAAGGTGACTGCCTGGACCTTAAACACAAATTCTGATGTCTGCAGATTCAGATTAAAGACAAACGCTAAATGATCACAGAAAAGTTGTATTACTTGTGAATTGCATTTGGCAATCTTCTTAATATTTAGTTTTCTTCAAATGAATTCTTTATAATCCTTGACAATTCTTGTCATAGACTTTTTAAACATTTCTGTCAATGCAATATATACCAATATAAATATTACTCTTTGTATTCACTACAAACCACAAAGATACAGGAGTCAGCTTTTCCATATTTGACATTCCTACTAAAATTATTTTGGCTTTTCATTTAAACCTACATAATTATTTATCTGTTTAATCAAATCTGCACAATCTCCCCAGAAGAAATAAATGACATAGTTTAGATATACAAAGGATGCTTAGTTTCTGAGAAAGAACAAAGCCTTTACAAACTCTTCCTGAGAGAACATAACATTGGAGAGAGATCAAAGGAGAAAACCCAATCAAACACTATTAGATGGATTAAATTTTATGTGTAATCTTGCAGTGGTATTGCTCAAGTTTCAGCACCAGAAAGGTTTTGTGAGCATTCCCAAGAGAAAAAGAAAGTAACAGGCACGATTTGTTCAAGATATATTCCAAGGGCAGAAATGAGCGTATCTGCAATTTGGAGCTTTCTGTGTACTTCTCAGCACCGTTATCCTCTGGGTGTGAGAACTAGACCTAATGCTCATTTGAGGGAGCTGCTTTAAGTTCTTTTCTGGGGATTTTTATGACTTGTTCTCCTGCTCATAAGGATCTGAAGAAACAGTACCTGTGAAAAAGGTGGTTTGGTAGAGTTATCTGAGGATGTTCCCTCCTAACAGCTCTGCCTTCCCTCTTTACTGGGCGCAGTCAGATTTGTTCATGTCTGTAGATGTGGGAGGGGTACATGTTGCCTTGACAGCATTCCTTCCCATGTTTGGTCTTTCATCAGCACTTTAAGGGAAGAGCATGAGCCACCCTCCAAGCCTTCCCTACCTGACTGCTGGTTGCAACTTGAAACACCAGTATCTTGTGCATTTCCAGTTTCCTACTGTAGCTCAAGCAGTGCATGTTAAGAATTTCTGCTCCATGAAGCTGTTTTTCATACTATTTTACTAAAGAATTAATAGCTACTGAGTTTATAGAGCTGTAATTTCTACATCACGGTCCTGTCTTAATCTGTTTATGTTTGCTCTGCTGTGAGTGTTTACAACAAGAATGATAGAAACATAGTAACTTCTGACAGGGGACACATTTATTTACTTCAAGTATATGTAAAATGTTTATTTTTACTGTTCTTTCCCAGTTTGATACACGAAGTTTTACATTATGCACTGAAATATGAATGTGCCCCTTGTTGTTTTAGTCTGCATGTGGGAGGTTAATATCCGTAAAGCAAAGTGACAATAGGGGAGCAAAGCAGGTCCCCTGGGACATAAAGAAATATTGATTCAAAATGTAGAGCCTCCTCCTAAAAAATATTTCAGAGGGACATAAAAAACTACACGAAAAAATAAACATAATACATGTGCTCTTGGATGGACATTTGTGATGAAAATTATTTTCCTTGTTTCTGTGAAATAATAGCAAAAGTATATAATGTCTGCCATAAGGCATTATCATATTTAATCACATTTCACAAGCTATTGTTTCCGCACAAAACAGTGCTTTTCTAGTACTGCAGGCTATTTGGATATGTCTCACAGAAGTCTATGAGATATTGTACTCCCTGAGAAGTGTATGCCATCCCTAGATTTGAGCAATTTGATATTCTTGACATAAAAGGGCCACTGAATGTCATGAGGAAGTGCTGAAGGATAACAATGCAGCTATGTGTTTAAAATCTCCATTTAAGATCACCACAGTTCATCTTTGTAATTGTGAGCTAATTGGATAATATAAACTTAGAAAAGCTGTTGAACCTTATATCAAATAAAACATGCTCAACTAGCCTGGAGAAGCTATGCACTGAAACACATTTTGAACGGGGAAACCCACAAAATGTGATAGGTATTTATGGTGAAAGAGTTAAATAGTTCAGAAATTTAGTCTGGAAAGTAATTCTAAGGAAAGCATTAGCTTGTCAGTCTCCCTTGTTTTCATCTTGAAATTTCATTCTCAGATGAGTGCATTAAAACATTGTCTCTGTTAGAACTACACAATTTACTGCTGTAGATATTCAGATAATAGCAAGTGGATTTGACCTTAAAGAACTTATTACTTCAATCCTCTTTTTATTACACAAGTCATCGGCCTGCTTAATTTCAGCTCAGCAAATCACTACATAAATATATAGTAGGTTTTCTACTTAAACAGAAAAGTGTTGTGAATTTATGAAAGAGAGGCAGCATTTTCTTGATTAGGTTTAATGATATACATAATCATGTACGCCAGCTGAATTCCAACTCTGAATCTACAGAAATTTAAAGCTGTATTTTATACGTGCTATATGCAAAACATTACATTAATACCACGTTAATGCCACACAGGCAACTATTCTGAAAAGTCATACGGGGGCCAAAGGGCACAAAAGAAATCCATGTCTTTCTTTCTTTCTTTTATACATGCCTTTCATTTTGCTGGAACCTGTATTACTTACATTGGTTCCTATTATTTTTTATAGAAAGTAGTTAAACCTCTTGTGAATTTATTACCAATAGATTGGAGGATATAGACATTTTGTGTCGCTTACAGATATTGACTACGCCACCAAGCTTGGATAGAGAGGTTAAGCCTCTCTGTGTCTCCCTGACACAGAGGGTTATGGTATTCCCATCTGTAAGTAATCAAAAATCGTGAGTCAGACTATTAAAAAGTCACAAGACCAGCCTAAAACAATGAAATAAAACCCCCACATTTTTGGATTGTTTTCCATTTGTCATTTTCAGCTCTTTATGGAATACTCAAGGAATTTTTTCAAGGTTCTGGAACCATGGAGGTCAGAAAGCAGAGAAGAGAAAACAGGCACTTGAGTGGGAGGACTGGAGACACAGCTGACAGTGATGATTCAGTCCATATGTGGATTATAAAACTTGATGAGATGAAGAAGCTTCTCTGAAGGCTTTCAGACAGATCCTGAACAAGAAGATCCAAAATGCCAATTCTTGGAGATAGAATTAAATTTTGACCTTCAGTCATGGTATAGTATGAAAGAAAGGAATGTCAGAAAATCTCACAAGAAAAGATGTAAAAGACATATACAAGAACCAGGGCCCAGAGATGGTGAGATGTACAAGACTGAAAAGGATGGTACAAGAAAATCTAGGTACAGGGATGACCTGTAATTCTTTAGCACTCACTGAGTCACCAAAAGGTGATGCTATTCCACTTGGTCTTCAGAAAAGAGTAATAATGTGGCAAAAGCTACATTGACAAGACAGAAAAATGAAATTAGGAAATGGTTACAGTGACATTGCTTGCTGAATACAACAGCATACTGGATGTGCTGGTTTCATTCTTGGGTCCTATCTTCCTAACTGCCATTTGGTAAACATCTGCAAAATGATAGATGATATAGCAAGAATTAAAACTCTAAGAAAATGCTACCAAGAACTGGGAACCTTATTCACAACCTGCACTAGAGGTAGTCCTCCTTTCTAGTCCAAGAAAAGAGAAACAGCCAGTTCTAAGGACTGTTTAATTCCAGCTGAAAGAAAATACTTAAAAGGCTGGATTGTGCCCTACAAGTGCCTCTTTTCTGCATTGACAAGAAATGACTAACTCAGGTGTAGATGTCTGTACTCTGAGATTGCTTTCTACTTTGGACAAAAAACAGGTGGTTAACGAAGATTTTCCAAGACAAAATTAGTACAGTAGTCATATAAGTTTATGAGTATCAAACAGTCCTGTTTCCTGTTTAGTATATATTCGCTGCTTGGTAGCAGTGGGGATGTGTCATAGTCTATGCACATATTCTCTGTCTTCTTCTGTAATGGAAGAATTAGAAAATTGGTAGGGTACTCAACCATGTTTTTCTTTGAGAAGTAATCAATGAATATTTTATTTTGTCAAGATGATTTCCAGTGAAAATTTTTCACAAATATACCATTCTTTTTGAGCCAAGGTATGTTACAAAATTAAGTTATTACCTTTGGTATACCTAACAGAGATTTTGTTATTTAAATTTTAGCTTCATCATTAAGTTTGCCCTAAAATAACCAGATGGCCATAAAATAGTCATTTTTTTGCAAGCCTGAAAAATGTGAAGTGAAATGTATTTTCATTTTACACCAGAGTCAACAAATTAAATTGCCAGAAAGAAAGATCTTCTTCAGAACATACAGTGTAAGTGGTGGCAGGTACTGTTTAGTTTAAATTTCTTCTTAGAGAATGGCTCCAAATCATATCATCTTAGAAATTACAAAGAGTGTTATAAAACAGGAAGACAGTGTCCATCTCGTCACACTGAAGAGGTCAGTATTTAAAGTGTTTATGTTTCTACCAATGGTGAATTAGATTATTTTTTCTTTGAAACGCCTTGCAGCATGTAAGGGGTGCAGTAACTGACCTCTGGCCACTGGACCTACAGAGGAAGACCTGAGGACAATTACACCCCGCAGATGGACCTGCTTGCTCGAAAATCTGGAAACTGACAATACTTTTCCTCTGCTGTGTACACCCTTCAGTAGCTGCTGGGTAGCCTGATTCTCATTTTGCAAATAGAAGTATCTTAACAGCTAATCCAAGGCTGCTCTGGAGTGCCCTGTTTTTGTCTTTGTCCTTTTTTGGGGTCTCAACCTTTGGGATTACCTTCATTTCAGTGTTTGCTATCTTTAACTTGTTGGGGGTTTTCTAGTCTGATTCTTTGTTTAATATGTGAAAATATTTTTTGAATATGTGAATATGTTGAATTTTCATTAAATATAATGATAGCTGAAATTGTTAGCACAGCAAATATATTTTGAAAGACAGAGAAAAAAAAAACAGGACAAAGTGTATTCTCCCTTTCCTGCACTTTCCCTGGTAGTCTTCCCATTGGCAGGCATGCAGATTCTTCACCTCCTGCCACAAACCTATGGTATATTCCACTATCCATTCCTGTTCTCCATCATAATGAGCATGCTCCAAGGGAACTGCTTCACTTGCTACTGATGCATTAACACATTTTTTTGAGAGGTAGTTGGACTATTGCCCTATCCACCCTTTTCCATCCTCCAGTAAATACAGATCTGCATCAAACCCATCCCTCCCACAACCTTCCCTAAACCAACCTTCTGGAACCTAACTGGAAAAGAACAGTTACCTGATATGGAGATAAAGAGGACAGGTTTTTAGTTTTATTACTTTGAATACATTGTATAAGGTTTAGGAACCAGGAATGTTAATCTACATTAATCATCCAAACATTTTTATGCACCCTTATTGCTGATTGACTGAAATAAATTTGTAATTCACTGAAATCCCTTGACAACAAGAAGGTGCTTGGTGTGCGAATAACAACCGATGTGTCTTCTGTACAATCAAGCAGAGGTGGCCGACTAGCAGAGAAATGCATTAGCTAGAAGAAAGTGATCTTTGCTTTTTGTGTCAAATTTACTGGTACATTTACCTCCAGTTTTTTATTATATTTGTACATCTAGAAAAGTGTGCATTATCTATTCTGAGAGAAAAATAAGAAAAATATCTAAGCCAACAAAATGTGGTGGTAAGACAGCATTAGCATATAAAATAGCTGGGAGGAAACTGAATGGGGAGAAGCTCAGGAGCATTCAGACAATGCAGAAAGAACTCAGTTTTGCTGTTTTTGTAGACAGCAGACACTACTTAACATATATGGCATTATGGTACTTAGTGTGGAAGACATACAAAGCAGTACCTTGAAACTTGCAGGCCTCTGTGATGCAACTCAAGCAATGAATCTGGCTATACTTAAAATGATAAACAAGAAGAAGTTATAATAATTTGTTGGTGCTTACTAATTAGCAACTGTCATCAAGCTTTGAAGAGTAACACCAGGAAGATAAATGTAATCACTTTGGTGGAAAATACATTTGAGTATTTTTTCCATTGTTTATTGCTATTCTAGAGGTTGTGTAAAGCTCAATTAAAATATTAAATTATTAATATTAAATTAAGACATTTTTACACGCATCATCATTATCACCATCTTAATGTAACTTCTTTAGAATATGTACAGCCTTAGAGTAACTAGAAGGCTGCATTCTCCAAAGACCAAAGGAGTTAACCCACCTAAGAAAAAAACACTCTGTTTCATGATAGATAGTAAGTAGAAAGCAAAGGACTTTGATCTGTATTCTTGGAAGTGGCCTGAAATATTCTTTTTTTAGCTCAAGATACAGGAAACTGCCACACAGAGCAGCTCTCACCTGGTCCTTTCTCACACAAGCTTCTGTACTCAGGTGACCGGGCAGTCAAGACTAATGTTTGGTATTGAACTCCAAAGGGAAGAACAGACACATTAATGAATGTCGTGGTTCCCCATTATAGATGGCAGTGTGACTTCTTCCCTCAGTACACCATTCCTCATCTTTGTTTTCACCTCATCGGAGATTCAGGTTGATCTTCTTTTTCCACTCACCCTTCCCCCTGCCTGAGGTTGGCCTCTCCATTGTGCTGATTCACTGGTTTATGCAGCTGTGCTCCAAAATCACTCCTTGAAATGACCTGGTTTAAGGAAAAAGAAAGTGCCACCATCATCTCTTTTCATAGGAAAAATCAAAAAGTATGCTTTCCTTGGCTTTCTCATACAGATGCTATTTTTGTTCTTTTCCCATTGCTATAATCAAAAAAGGCATTCTAAGTGCTAAAAGCTGTTGGCTTTTTGGTGAGTTTCTTGAAGTAAAATGATCAAGGCGTATGCAACAAATAATGAATAACACTGGATTGCAATTCATTTGGACAATGACATATAAATACATTAAGGAAAATCACATCATTTCCCAGAGAGTTTGAAACACAAAAACCAGTGAAAATACTTGGCTCAGTGAAGAAATTGCTTATCCAACTCTAGTAGTAACACATTTAAGAGATTAATTTCCTTTGCTGAAAGCTCTTCTGCAATGGTTGAGCTGTCCTTTTCCTCCCCTGTGAAATATGGAAATGTGCCTACAAAGATTTGTGAAAATATACAGCATTCTTTGCCAAGGAAAACATAAGTTGAAAGTGTCCTGGTTTTATATCTATATGGATTATAACCCATCCCCTCCAGAAATCTATCGTTTGTTATCTTAAAGACATGTGAACTGTAAAGCAAGGTATTGTTCAAATGCATTGTTTAAATGGGACTTTCATTTGTTACGTCACTTTTAGGCTTCTTGAGGGAGTTGGCTGTAAATTGCTATTGGCAATCTTTAAAAGATGGAAGGGAAAAATGTGTTATTTATTGAGTGTTGACTGTGTGTTTAGCCCTGCACAACAGAGAGAGCAAAGCATACTGTTCCCCAAGAGAGATACTTGGTTTATATTAGGTGATATAACACAAGCCCACAAATTTCCTGTAGAATAAGAAAAGGCCTGACTTCAACAAGGTGTTAAAGTATAGGGTGCATGGTAGACATTAAATTTATAGTGGAACATCTCTGGAAAATGTGGAGGAAAAAGTATATATTAAAGAGGTATTTGAAAGAACAAAGGCATAAAGGGAAAAACAGAAATACGGAGATGAGTAGAAGACAAGGACTCCACTGAAAGAACACTTTTCAGTTACCTGAAAGTTTCTTGGTATTAAACTGTTCTTTAATACATAAAACTATTTCGGAATCTTTCAACACTCTGGTAGTGGCTCGTGAGAAATCTCTGTGCTCCATGATTTACACATCTGTTATAATACTGAGCAAAGGGGCACATATTAAAAAATGCATATATTTGCATGGATCTGAATTTATTTGTATAAAATTAAAGAGAGGTTTGCATGTATATTGGCCTTTTTGATATTTGTAAATTTTTTCAGATTCCTGACTCTTGCATGCACACTGTCTCCTTAATGCCTTGACATTTCATTCCTACCTTTCTATACTCAAAGAAGAGCAGAGAAAATAATGCAATAAGTAAGGAAAAAATGATCTGTGGGAGAGCAGTGATTAAGCAGATGTGAGAAAAGATGAAGGATTTCACAGAATCACAGAATCTTCTAGGTTGGAAGGGACCTTAAAGATCATCTTGTCCAACCGTCAACCTAATTCTGACAAAAATAAACACCCACACAACAAACAAAAAGCAACACCGTCACTAAACCATATCTCCCAGCACCACATCAACCCGTCTTTTGAACACCTCCAGGGATGGTGCCTCAACCACCTCACTGGGCAGCCCGTTCCAATGTCTGATAACCCTTTCGGTGAAAAAATTTTTCCTAATATCCAACGTGAACCCCCCCTGGCACAACTTGAGGCCATTTCCTCTTCTCCTGTTGCCTGTGACTTGAGAAAAGAGACCGACCCCCACCTCTCTACACCCTCCTCTCAGGGAGTTGTAGAGAGCAATAAGGTCTCCCCTCAGCCTCCTCTTCTCCAGGCTGAATACCCCCAGCTCCCTCAGCCTCTCCTCATAAGACTTGTGCTCCAGACCCTTCACAATCTTTGTTGCTCTTCTCTGGACCCGCTCCAGTACCTCAATGTCTTTTTTATGGTAGGGAGCCCCAAACTGGACACAATACTTGAGGTGGGGCCTCACCAGTGAGAGATTCCTGCATCTGAGAGATATTTTTTTCCTATTTAATTATATTTTATATAATAATGACTGACTCCTCCTTTACTCTCTTACCAAAATTGTTCCTCTAAACCAAAAAAACTCAATCTTCCCATCACATTTTCAGATTTTTGCTGTTCCATCAAGCAGAAACGGCACACATGCTATTCTCTCACTCAGAAAAATCTTTCCAACATTTTCTGAGAGCATCTATCCATTTACAAATCCCTTGTCCTTGTCCTTGGAGTTCCTGGTTTCATGAGGACTCTGTGGGCAAGAGGAGTTCTGGATTATCTGCAGTGCTGAGCCAGTGGTCAGGGTTGACTTTTTAGGGACAGAAGTAAAAAGGAAGCCAGATGTCCATCAGCAGTGCAAATAGCATTTTAGTATTGTTTCCAGAAGGAGGTAGAATGGTTGCCAGATCAGGGTATCTCTGCTGGTCCACATGGATGCGTGCCATGGGAAAAGCATTATCCATTAGGAAAACGTGCAGACAGAGCAGGTCTGAAATGCACTTTTTATGATCTGTGTGGCTTTAATGCTGTTTCTTTTGTGGTAGAGTTTCTGTGATAAATCCATTCCCCACTAAAAGATACAGCAGACCAGAAGTTTAAAGACCCAGTTTGTTTTTGTGCTTTTGCTCATAAGGAGAGTTAAAACAAAAGATGTTTATGATTCCAGGTGCTACTTTGCACTTTACAGAGTAGCTACAAATCTGTACATTAAAAATAACCAACAGAGAAGGGCTGAGTCTGCGCTACAATCTAATCAGTTTTAGGATTATAAAAGAAAAGACAAGATGAAAGAGCAGTGCTCTGCACTGTTTTTGTATAAACAATGTCTATGTCTCCTTGAGCTTTACAGATTTGATATTTAGGCTGAGGATTTATTTGAGTCAAAAAGATCAGAATCAGATGCTGCTGTGGTAGATGGGGGGACCTAGCCACACTGGATATGAGAGCTCTGATGAGTTTTTGTGTCTTTCAGTTAGGTGACATGAATCGTGTGCTGCTGTACAGTGCATGTGTTTAGGAGGGAAAGAGCTATATCTAGTTCTCCTGGTGCCTTGGTAAAGCCATAGCTGTGTTGCGTGCATCATCAATATTGCATAGGAGCAGAACCAAGGAGACATAATCATTTGTCTCAGAATGCTGGTTGTTCTACAACAGCCACAGATACCAAGGCCATGCTCCCTGGTGTTTACCCACTAAGGGAATTCACTTGCCTTCCACCCCACTGCCTTCACTTAACCTGATCAGCCCAGGAGACCTCCAGATTGTGACCCAGGCAGATGTGCAGGCCTCTGGGTGCCACAGTGATTGTTACCGCTAAGTGCTGAGCAGTGTTACCAGGATTATTCTGATGTTACCTGCAGATCCAGACAACAAGGATCTAGGAAAGGGGAGGGACTGGTGTTCATTCTTCTGCAACTGCGACTCTTCAAAGTGTCAAGATTTGCAGGGTTTCCCTTAGAGCAGTGGGGTGGGTAAGCTCCCATTTTGCCTGAATACTTCTGGTCTTCAGTGATGAGGTCCAGTGTGCTGGATGAGACAGTCAGGTGTGGAGGAACCTCCACAAAGGATTTAAAGGACACAAGAACAGCTGAAGGCCAGGGATGACGATACTGCATGCCAGTCACTGATCGCCAGCCAATTGGTACACTTAGTTCAGCCTTTCTTGAGATGCTTTCATTTATAACAGTGGCTAAGTTAGGGAAAAGGGCTGGGTTGGGTCGAGAATATTTTCTGGTGAGATTTTAAAATTTCTTATCATTCCAGCATGGAACAAAGTCAGTGACTTCTCACGTAAAGCTACTGGAAATATGCAAGAAAGATGGGGTTTGTTGTTTTGGTTTGGTTTTGGTTTGTTTTTTTGTGGTTTGGTTTTTTTGTTGTTGTTTTTTTAAATAAAATAGCCCACCCAGAGTAACTATTAGCTCTCTAATTTCTGAGAGGTTCAGGCAACAGCTCTTCCAGTGGCAGAGTAGGGTCTCAGAAATATCTTCTTTCCCTAGGTGCACTGTTCTGGCAGATCTGGAGAACTTCTTCCTTGGTCACTTGGAAATAAAATGTAATGTGAGAAAACTACCTGAACTTGCCAGACAGTTTTAGATAGGAGGGGAGAAAACAGAAGATTTGTGAACATTCCAGAGGTGGTATCAACTCCCTTTTTCTTATAGTCCTGCTAATTAGAGAATTAATGTGGGATACGGGACGTTCTGATTGAGTTCAGTCCTTTTCTGGAAAGGATTTTTGCCCATATTAGGACTCCGATCAAATTTATTGTAGGATATTCTGAACTGGAAAAGTGTTCTTAGTAAAGTTATTTCATTTTACATAAATAATTAAGCATGGCAGGAAGAATTAGAACAGAGGTTTTCCAACTCCTGGCAGTGTCTGAATGTCTTTCTCTCCCTCCTTTTATCTGAGCCATGATATTCTTAATTTGCTATTCTTCTTTCTCCCCTGCTCCTTATTCTTAATAGTTCTTGGGCTGGTGGACTCCAGGGGCACTGCCACTTCTGGCCAGGAATCTCTTCCCCAGACAATGACAATTTTGTATCCGCCTCTCAGACTGTCCCTTGGGAGATGTAATGAGGCACTTCATTTGTAACTAAGAAGCTCCTGCACTTCTAATGTTTGTATCTACCTTTTTCAGTTAACTGTAGAAAATAACTTCTAGAGTGTAAATAGTGTACGAGTGTGTCCATGTGAAATCCATCAAGGTTATAATCTCGAAGATGCAAAGGTTTATTAGCTGAAATATATGGAGTACTTGTTCCCAAACTGGACTACTATTAACTGTCTAGATAATGACAGTCTTGAGCCCATCAATCACCTATGTATAGAATAAGCACCACCATGATATCGTTAAGACTTCCATTATCCCAAGCAAAATGGAGACACAATGTCTGTATGTCCTTTCTCCTTAGAATTTTTAAGAACAGTTACAATGTTGTGAGTCAATTCCAGCAGGGACAAAATAGCTCAATTAAGATTTCTGGGTCATCTCCAACTCATCTCCAATCTAAACTCTGATCTTCGTCAAAAACATTTTGATTTTGTACTCATTAAATGAGAACCAGGTGAGGAGTTAATTAAGTGCATTTGGTTTGATAAAGTCTGACTTACTCAGTTTCATGAAGCATAGTCATACAATGACTGCCTTTGTGTTTCGTTTGATTTGTCTAGAGTTTTAGTTCCTAAACTAAGGAAAACAAACTTTACATTGATTTCTAATCAATATTTTCTTTGCATCCCTGCAACAAACAGCACAGGGTGACAATGTCATGTTCAAGATAAATGGGCTTTGAAAATGCACTTTTCCTGTATAATTGAAAACAGAGCTACGCATTAAAAAAGCATTTGCTTTTCAACATTCACTTGTACAGGGGAAATTGTCTGGCAGAATGTGTATAGGTCTGTGTTTCAAAGAGGTAAGTACCTTTCTGATCTCTCCCTAGGTATGCCCTGCTTCCGTCACTCTCTCTGGGAGAGTAATTTATTGTATATTTCCAGTTCTTCCAAAGTGGAAAGTCCGCCAATTTTATTTTCTATTTTTTAATGCAATCCAAATAATTTTAAAAGTAACTTTCAAAAAATATTAGAAAAATTCTTTCTAGAAATTAGTTTTAATCTCTTTCTCCATTGCAAAAATTTATGAAGGCAAAGAGGCTTAAAGAAGGTTTTCTATTTGTTTTTTACTATTTTCAGCATTCATCTTTCAGAACTGTTACATTATTAATCTGCACCACTTGACTTTAGGGTTGTTCTATTCTTTAACACTATATATGTTATACATTAATAATAATGTAACAATTTCTTGGAAATAACTATTTCAGATTGCTTACATCACTGACAAGTGTTATGGCTTATCTTGCCACATAGTTCAAATATATTTTTACTTCAATGCACTGCATGGTTTACCTTTAAACCCTGCTCAGGTATTAGCTTTAGAGTCAAAACTACTGTTTAAAATATAGCTAAAATTAGATCTTTCTGTTACAGAATTTATACAGTCAATTTCATATTTTCTAAATTATTCTGTTAATTTCATACAGTTATTTTTTTTTCAGATGTTGCTGTTTAAGGACAATGTGAACAATGAAATGGGAAGTGTCCTGTAGGATGGCTGTATGGCTAGTATTCTGAGTCATGTCGTGTTGTTTCCTTTCCCTGAATGCATGAGAGTTATCCTTTGAACAGAAGGCTATAGAGTGATCATATGAGGATACGTTTCTGTCAAGGAGAGTGTTAGCAACTGCAGAAAAAGGAAATGTTACTACACGAACATTTTCAAACTTTTCCTCTCTTTGGTTATGTAAACTTTACCTCCAACACTCGGCTTATGCCTGTTATCATGCTAGACCACAGCAATGTAGAAAAGTAGTTGTGGCAAAAGGAGAAGTTGGTAGCTGAAGATCAAATCAGATAAAGATGAAACCAATAGCTTGGGTAAAAGAAAGAGATCATCATCAGATTTTATGTCTGCTGCCTTGTCTGAGCATCTTTTTCTCTGTTCATTTTTCAGCTGGGAATCTGTAATCTCACACAGTTTCTGTAAGTCTGTGCAATGGAAATGGCAAAAAACCCATCTTTTTTAAAACTGATTTGGATTTTTGCGAAGACTTTTGTTTTGTGTTAATGTTAATGACTGCTCAGATATCTGGTGCTTAACATGCTACACTCTGATGGGGAGCACATCCTTAAAGTCCACAATGACTCTAAATTAATTTCAAGGCTTTGGCTCTAATACATCAATATTTTCAGTAGTGTCTGGAACTCATTAAACAGATTAGTTGTAAATATTTCTGTTAAAAGTTCTAGGACTGAAGCGTTTCAAATCTCCATCTCAATTTTAAACTATCTGCTAGTTCTTCCATTCATTACAGCCTATAGAAACAGCTCAGAACATTGCAATTTCATGGTTTTATGTTGAGTAAGAGGTTTCAGTTTTGTCACCTGCTCCATAGGAATTACTATCCAGATTTATCAAGAAAAAATTAGCATGTTCTTAGAACCTGGATAATCATTATCAAATTCAAAATGGATATTGATCAACCATTTTTCTGTGTCCTTCTAGTCTAGTTTTTGAAAGAAGTAACCCTACAGTCAAGCTCCACCCCAGGTCCACAAGCTTTATTCCTGTATGCAAATCCTTGGATACCACAGCACTGGCAGCAAATAGAAACATCAGCTTTTTCAAGCAGATCTACAGGGTTAGTGTTCATGTAAATGAAATATTTTCCTATCCTTTACTGGTGCAAAAACATTTATTGTGTGAAAGAAGAGAATACTTAACAAAGGAGACCCTATTCTTGCTTTTTGCAGTTCTGTCTGGAAGATGATTTTGAAGTGGGCCAAGGAAGCAGCAATGACAACTAAACCATGAATTTGCAGATGCACCTGTCGGACATGAACCTACCAGGGAATTGGCATTATGCCGGTTTCTACTGTAATTAGCCAGTAGAGAAAAGGTAAATTACTCACATCCCATTGCTTTTGCCAGCATACTTGCAGTCTAAAATGCAAGTCTAAAATGTGGGCAATTGGCTGGTGCACCTTGTAGTGTCCTGAAGTCCCTACGACTCTCAAAGAAATAAAGAAATCTTCCTTTATGCTGTTGTTAAGGAACAATCCTCCCATTTTCTTCTGTTATGAAATTATCTTCCCCTCTGCTTACATTCTCCAGATCTTCCTGTATGAGCTTTTCTTTTCTGTAAATTCTCAGTTTACATATTCCAAGAACTTCTTATTCAGTTTGATTATAGCCTAGTATAGCCCATTTTCAGTACAGGGCTTGGTTTTGAAATTCAAGTAGTACTTCAAGTTCAAACACTGTCCCATACTTTGATTTAGCTGTTAATGACCTACAGAGAATGACACTCCCTTATTAGGAGCTTAATTTAATTAAATTAATTTAATTCCCCTATTAAGTAAGTAATTTTAAGTTGTTATCTTAGATGCATTAACAATGCACAACGTAGAAACATGATTTGATTGACAAGGAGATGTTTTAGTTGGAAAAATCCTGAATGTAAACTTGACAAATGAGCAAGCATGACATGGAGATCAGAGGAGAAAGAGAACTGGAGAATGACATGAGATTTTTACAAAATTACTTTTCTGATAAAGCCACATTTCAAGCTGAATGATTAGCACTTACTCAGCAGATCACCGTGCACTGACCTTGGCAGTATCACCAGGGTCAGATTTGCATACATATTCACATGCATGAATAATTCTCAAATTTTCCATTACATTAGGCACAAACAGGTTTATTTTCTCTATCATCATGCATGAATGTCTTCTCTTGCCACCATATTCCTCTTGAAATGAAAATAGCGGGTTCACCCTTACAGCAACTCAGCACAGTGGTGCAGTAGAGACGATTAGATGTGGTGCTGAGGGATATGGTGTAGGGGAGGACTTTGTAGAGTAGGGTAGATGGTTGGACTCAATGATCCCAAGGGTCTCTTCCAACCTAGATGATTCTATGATTCTATAGCTATCTCCCTGAAAAGCCCACTCCCACACCAAGCCTGGTTTTCATAGACTGATTCCCCTTCTTCTGTAGTTATTAAGTAATAGCAAAACAGTGATCATTCACACCTGGCATGTGGTACCACCTGCTTTTAGATCATTGTCATTGATTGACACCTTGTAACTGAGATTTTGATATAACCTGCTGTCAGGTATTACCTGTTAACACTAATTGTTGTACCAGAGCAGCAGTGGAGAAAAGTCTGGATTCTTTCTGCAAAAATAAAGTGGGAATCACAGAATCACAGAATCTTCTAGGTTGGAAGGGACCTTAAAGATCATCTTGTCCAACCGTCAACCTAATTCTGACAAAAATAAACACCCACAGCAAACAAAAAAGCAACACCATCACTAAACCATATCTCCCAGCACCACATCAACCCGTCTTTTGAACACCTCCAGGGGTGGTGCCTCAACCACCTCACTGGGCAGCCCGTTCCAATGTCTGATAACCCTTTCGGTGAAAAATTTTTTCCTAATATCCAACGTGAACCCCCCCTGGCGCAACTTGAGGCCATTTCGTCTTGTCCTGTCGCCTGTGACTTGGGAGAAGAGATCAACCCCCACCTCTCTACACCCTCCTCTCAGGGAGTTGTAGAGAGCAATAAGGTCTCCCCTTAGCCTCCTCTTCTCCAGGCTGAATACCCCCAGCTCCCTCAGCCTCTCCTCATAAGACTTGTGCTCCAGACCCTTCACGATCTTTGCTGCTCTTCTCTGGACCTGCTCCAGCACCTTGATGTCTTTTTTATGGTAGGGAATCCCAAACTGGACACAATACTCGAAGTGGGGCCTCACCAGTGCCGAGTACAGGGGGACAATCATCTCTCAGGTCCTACTCACCACGCTGTTCCTGATACAGGCCAGGATGCTGTTGGTCTTCTTGTCCACCTGGGCACACTGCTGGCTCGTGTTCATCCTGCTATCGACCAACACCTCCAGGTCCTTTTCTGCCAGGCAGCTCTCCAGCCACTCTGCCCCAAGCCTGTAACACTGCCTGGGGTTGATGTGACCCAAGTGGAGGACCCTGCACTTGGCCTTATTGAACCTCATCCCATTGGTCTCGGCCCATTGATCCAACCTGTTCAGATCTCTCTGCAAAGCATTTCTACCCTCCAGCAGGTCGACACTGCCACCCAACTTAGCGTTGTCTGCAAACTTACTGAGGGTGCACTCAATCCCCTCGTCCAGATCATTGATAAAGATGTTAAAGAGAACTGGCCCCAGTACCGAGCCCTGTGGGACACCACTTGTGACCAGCCACCAATGGTTTTAACTCCATTCACCACCACTCTCTGGGCCTGGCAAGAGGAGATGGGGAATAATCTTTCTTTTGCTCATGTCCAGCACTTAGCAACACCTGGACGGCACCATGTTCTGCAGCAAGTGGCATATTCTGTAGGCAAACCTCCTTGTGCTTCTAATGCCTTTTGTAAGTTTTTGTTTCTCAAGGTGACTTAGCTTTTCAGCATAGCGACTTACTTGCTACTAGAGTTGCACAGAAGATGGAAGTCCCACTTTTTGAAGGGTTTTTAAATTTTAAGATATGGATTTGTTTCAGATCTAAACAAAACTCGATCACCTGCAAATTATGTAGAAAAAATGTTACATTACAGTTTTTTTTATTTTTTATTTTATAGTAATGTTGCACAAATAGTAAAAATCTGCAGGCTTTAATGAAATATTGTTTCACTGGTAAAAATTGAAATACGTTGTTCTAAAATCTATCAAAATGAAACTAAAACCTAACGTATGATTCAGCTGACCAGTCAATAGATGCCTACTGTGTACTACTGTATCAACATAACAGATGCTTAAGGGTAAAGATTAGAGACAAAGAAGCTCATGCAGTTCCTACACATACATAAAATTCATTGATATATCATTGCTGATTTCCCTGCCACTATGAAGAAGAATTTTAATATTCAGAACAAAGTTCTTTACAATGAAGTTTTCTGCCTGTTTGCTATTTTTGACAGCTGGGACTGAAGTCCCCATGACAGCTGTTAACTACAAGGGGTTCTCAGTTCAGGACAGAGGTTTCTGTATTGATAGTACAGAACAGATTTCAAATTTTGTGAATTATATGTAGGATCTCATATTTAGTACCATAGAGGAAGCTGGATCGGAAGGGATCTCTGGGAACTTATTCGTTCAAACTCCTGCTGAAAGCAGGGCTAACTTCAAAGTTATATCAGGTTGTTCAGGGCCTTGTGCTGAATAGAGATATCACATCTTCTCAGGGCCCCTCTCTTACTGTTTTCCCTGAGAATATTTTTTTTTCCTTCTTCAGTAAATTTTCCTTTGTTACAGCTTGTGATGGTTGCCCCTTATCCTTTTGCAACGTCTCGCCAAAAAAAAAAAAGTGGGAACCCTATTTCTCTGTAACCTATAGGTAGTTTCCCTTTCTCTTCTCCATGCTGAGCAAAATCAGTTCTCTCAGACACTCCCCTGTCAGGGACTCCAGCCCCCTGAGCAATGTGGTGACCCTCTGCTTCCTTTTTGGCTGATGCCTCACCTGTTCTGGAGGGTCCCAGACTGGACACAGTACTTTAGATGAGGCATCACAATTGCCAAATGGCAATAATGGCTTTCCTTGAACTTCTGACTACACTTTTTCTAATGTTGGTTTTTATGCAGCTACTCTTGTTTGCTGCAAGTGCATACTGCAAGTACATGTTCAATTTGTTGTCTACATGGGCAAATCATTCCCAGCAAAGGTTTTTTCTAGACAGCTGGAGCCCAAGCTGTAGTGTTGCATGAGGCTCCAGGAGGAAGAATTTCATTTGCCTTAGCTGAACTTCATGAAACTTCTCTTGAACAAGTTTTACAGCTGAAAGTCATCCCTAAAATCCAACTTACCAACCTACAGATTCCCATGTAGATAGTCTACATGGGAATTTGACTCACCAGGTAGCTGGCTCAGAACAAAGAGCATGTAACAGAAATTTCTAAAGAATTAAGCAAATACCTTTAAATATTAGAGAACCTGCTGTGTGTATGGCTAACAAACTCCTTAGTCTGTGGCTAACTTCCCAGCACAGCAGAAACTTAAGCAGTATTTTGAATATTTAGGACTGGGGTTTTTTTTGCAATAAAGAAAGCAGTAATATCTGAGAAAATAACTTCATTCACTTGTACATATTAGAAGCTATAGCAATTCTTAAGGTAAAACCCAGTCCTTAAGTAGTACATTCACTATAGTCATATTTAGAAGTATGTTGCAGTTTTCAGTGTATTTTGTAGGTCCACATAGCAGAAGTCTTTTTCTTGCATCTTTTCAATTTGCTGAGGTTGTGGTTCTGAATTTTTCCTACCTTTGTCATTTTTGTAGGTCATGCTTTAACCTACATCAGTAATGTTTGCACAGCACGAACAGTGCTTGCTGTACCTTGACTTATCACATTCACTTCCACCATTGTCAATTCATCTGGACAAGAAATGGTTATAACCTTTTTGAAGGTCAGGCATGATTCTTACCTGTGCGAGAGATGCTTTTTTCTATAACCTGGTTTCATATAATTTCATCCTATACTGTAGAATTCACATGCACCAATCAGCTTCCTCAATGCAGTTGCATGCTCTCCTACTCACACTGAAGCACTACCTATGCTATATTTATAGTGAAAACTCTAGTTTATGAAAAATACCTTTAATGCCTTCATGCATTAGTGTAATTATCATCTATGGAGAAAGGGAGCAATCTATGCAAACTCTTTCAAATAAGCCGTATTCTCATGCTTCAGAAAAAAAAAAAAAAAGTCTTGTCATTTGAGTGGTAGCATTTAAACAGTTGAGTCCAAGGATAAAAAGTGTCCAAGGTTTATACAAGCTTTGAAGAAAGTGTGTAGGAGGGATCAAGGGAAGGAGGCCAGAGGTCACCCTCCTTGCCAAGTTATGGACATGAGAGAACTACAGCTTTAGCACAATGTATCTCTGCGTGGATGCAATGCAGCTATCGTACAGAGGCAGCATCACTGCCACCACCAATAGTTGCGGAGATCAAAGCTGATGGATATGTCCTTGAGTGTTTCTTTTTTCTACTTTATAGAAGAACATCTCATCAGTGTTGCCTATGGTCCAGGAGAAATACTGTGATACCACTGAGAGGATTGTGGGCACAAAGAATAAGGATAAAAGATCAGAAAAAGAAACTAAAGACATTCAATCCAGGAGCTGAAGCAATGGGGTCATGTACTGATTTGTCTTTAGGGGATTAAACTATGGTCTTTAAAACAAAAGAGTTTTGTATGTGCCTTGAAGACCAAACAGTTTCATTGCCTTTTAAGTTGGACAACTGCACAACCTCTGAAGTGTTGTTATCTTAGGGGGTCACCCTTGCTTTGAACTGCACTGCATTCAGTCTGTAGATATTTTCCTGCATGTTTACAAAGAAAAAGGCAGGGTCCAGAAGTTAAATTTAAAATGTATAAGAGAAAGTTATCCCAATATAATTGCATATTAAACTGTCTTCTGTTGCATAAGTAACAGATTCTTAGCACTGGGAGGATACATGACTCCAAATTTTCAAAAATTTACACCAAAAAGTGTAAATTGAATTAATCTAACTAGAACTTGTGGAGAAGTACTGAACAAAAGGAAAAGGTGTAATTGATAAGCAGTGTTTTGGTGTTATTCCTAGTGTAAAAGGTAGTTAGTCTACTAACTGGGTGTTGGTAGGTTTTTTTTGGTATTTTTTGTTTGGTTGGTTGGTTTTTTGTTGTGTGTGTGTTTTTTTGTTGTTTTTTGGTGGTGGTTTGTTTTTTGTTTTTTTCTTCTTTTGGTTGGACTCAATGATCTCAGACATCCCTTCCAACAGTGATGATTCTGTGTGATTCTGTGATTCTGTAATTCCTTCATATCATGTTTTAATCCTTGAAAGTAACAGTAGGGCAATTCTGTAACTCATAACGTAGTTACTTATAGATGGAATTACACCTGTGAAACCTCAGAAACGGAAAGCCGGTGTTACATTTTATTGAATATCCCTACAAACTGGAGCAAGATACAGGACAAAAAGTGCCATATTACGGGTTAACAAAAAAGACAAGTGTAGGTAAATTAACAAAAAAAGAAAAGGGAGATAGAAGTGAATGAGGCAGATAAAATTTGAACATTAAATACCTTTGTCTCAGTTTCAAAATGAAATATTGACAGTAAGCAAATCTTTAAATACATTAATTTAAAAAATAAAATATACAAAACATCTTGGCTAAATATATTTTAGATGAGATAGATGTATTCAAGTTAAGAAGCCCTGGTTCGCCTTAGGGCGTTAAAGGAACTAGACAATTTAACAGCTGAATCACTAGCAATTATGTTTCAGAATTGTAGAGAAGTGAATTACAAACATGTTATTTATCCTTGAACGGGAGAGTATGGAGGACTTGGAAAATTATAGCTCACAGCACTCAAATTTAATCCCTGCAACAAATCATTAGACAATCAGTTTAAGTATATAGAAGGTAAGATGGTGATAAAAAGTCTCCAACATTAGTTCTTTAAGAATGAATCAAGCCAAACAAACTTTTTTTTTTTTTTTAAATAAAACAAATTCCTTAAAGGATAAGGGAAAGGTGGTAAATGTAACATACTTTGAATTCAGTGTGATTTTTGGCACTGTCTCAAATAGTTTTCTGTGGTTATGTAATTCTCAGAAACACACTGAGGAATCATGGTGAAGATGAAATCATCATCAGATAGGTTTGCAATTGGCTAGAAAAATATCACTGAGAACATGTACTTACCACCAACACTAGAAGCATCTTAAAGGCTCAAAGTGAACTCCTCAGAGCTCATATACATTTAATATTTTTTATAGTGACAAGAGATGGAATAAAGGTTCTATTTATGATGTTTGCAGCTGATACCATGCAAGAAGGGCTAGCAAACCCTTTAGACCAAGATCAGGATAAGAACAAAAAGTCATCTTTTGAAATAGAACCAATGTCATGACATCGGAAAGGTCAAAAAGGAAAACACTGGATAACAAAAGGAAATATTATTTTTGACTCTACATTTTGGTATGCTGTATGTAAAAAAATGAGGCAACTAATCTGTTCTCATTTTATCACTGGTGAAGCCTCATTTGGAACACTACACTATGACAAAGGTGTTGCCAAACTGGAGAGTATCTAGGAAAGAATGAGAGGAATGCTAGGAGACAAAAAAACCCACACTATAAAAACCCAAACCACATAGTCACTGTACGTGACTTTGTTCCACACAAACCAAGATGCAGATATGACAGATAAGGCAGGTATGAGAATCTTTGTGGGTCACTTGTGGATCAGTGGGTATTTAGGCACGTACTAGAGGCACTATTATTTTGAGCTCAGCACATTGGAGTGGATACTTTGTCTATGGGAGGCCAGCTTTCATTCCAATTGCTATAAGCTAGATAAAAGCGTTCAGTGTTGTGAACTGAGGCAAGATTCAGGGTAGGGGGAAAAAGGGTGAGAAGTGTACATCATGATGGTCATGATATCTTAGTATCATCCCAATGATTCACCATTCTTGGTGAAGAGTTGCCAAAGCAGTTATTTTCTGCTCTGAGGA
>JAHREE010000076.1:5983885-6081253 GCA_033628505.1 Tringa tobata | reverse complement strand
TATACCAAGTTTACACTAGTGTAATTCCACTGACTTCATAAAGATACATCAGAAACAGATTTGATGTGGCTTAACTTTGAAAGAAGCCAATTTAGCCTGTGCAGGGAAATGTCACTACAGTAAGCTATGCAGGAAGTGATCTTCTGTGGACTCAATTAAGGTTTCACATCCGTTATCCTGCAAGTGTGTGACTGGATATTTTCCAGTTTCCAGAGGTGCCTATAGTATATATATCTCCATTATAATGGGATTGGTGCTTTCGATTTTTTTATTGTAGGAGATCTTTAACATTTGAACATCTTGTTTTACAAATCTCCACTTTTTACAGCATTGGGAAAATATTTGAAAATGTGTCCAGCTTTGTTTATTTCAAAGTTCTTTTTTGCATCTCAAATTGATTGTCTATATAATTTCCATAATACAAATGAAAGCACAAGAATATTACTATTTGCTAAGTATGAATTTCAATGAAAAAAACCCAAATTTCAATGAAAAAAGAGAAAAAAAGCAAAAAAACCCAAGGCTTCTGAAACTTTTAGTGTACCTTAAAAAACGGCTTAGGAAAAACAGTCTAAGGTAATACTTCCTCTCTAGAAACAAAAGAGATTTTTTAAAAATATGTTATGTAACACACCATATAAGACTGAAATAGGAAAGGAATTATTCATCTGAGTTAAAAGAACATTTTTTCTTCAGTGCTGCTTAATAACAACATTTTAAAAAAAGTCATTACTACTGTTTTAAGAAGTGGCCCATCTCTCCAGACATTTGAAGGTTCATTTCCTCACCTCCCCAAGAGCTTAGTAGCACATGAGTCTGCTCAGAAATAGCCCCCACAGAACCAACCAGGTAAAACATGAATCAGTCCCAAACCTGCATTTCCCTGTGCTGTTGAGTCCTCTCAACTGCCGTGGCTGCAACAGGAGTGAAAAGTTTTATATGAGATGGTCAGCACAGTATAATATTAAATCCCAGATGAAAAGGCTGTGCCAAAAATCCAAAATAAACTTCAATGAACGAAAAATGGTGTAATTCCTCCTTTTGGGGACATATTTATTCTCATCTCCTGAAGTTTAGGGACAATTTACAGCAACATGTAACATTCACTAATTAATTTGCTTTGCTGTGTCAGCTACATGCCCACAGTATAAATTCTGAAAACTGTATTTCAAAAATAAAGCATTTGACTGGTAACATATCAGATTCAAGAGGAATTTGAGCCTGCGTTCTCTGAATATATTCTGAATCTCTCATTACTTCATTATATAAAATTGCAATGGTCATATTACTTGTTTAGCCCTATTCAGGCCCTCTGCACAAACTGAATTTCATCCATTAAGCAGATTGAGGATGTTCCTACTATATTGTTAGTGGCATTGTCAGCAATGATTTATGTTTAAGAGAATGTGGGCAAATGTGCTGATATTCATACGTGGTGGTATTGTCCAGAAACTCTTCTCATTGGTGGAAAAAATATATAATTTCATTTTAAATGAGTCACGTATTATCCTCTACTTTAGCTTTATTAAGAGCTGATAATTACTCTGCTAGCCTTTCTCAGTATGTATTATTTCATCTCTTGTTTTTAACTGCTGGAATTACTATCTCTGCAGTTTGGAAAGAGCTCAATATTCTTTCATTTGAGACAGATGGCTTACCAAAATCTGGGTAAGCCTTAGCCATGAGGAAAAAAATCCCTCCAAAACATTAGCCCCAAGAACAATTCATACTACCTATATCTGAATATATGGCTATTTTTAGTATTATGCTGCAGATAATAATAGAAGAGAAAGTCAGGATTTCTGTAATGTTTTTCTCTTAACATTCCCAAATGACATCAAGTAGGATGTATATAAGTCACCTCAATGTGCTTCAAAGTCTTGGTACCACTTTTCCAAATTAGATGCCTCCTGCCATGTTCTTTGAGAGATGTAGCTTCCAGTTTTCTTCCAAGCAGGTTGACATGAAATAAAACCTTTCAATTCTCTTTCAGAAAATCTGACCTTACTCTGAACTTTTCAATGCCCATCCAGGCAACTCTTTACGACTTGGACGTCCACAATTCCTTTCATCAGGCTGAGCCTTATAAGAAAAAGTGGTTGGCTTTCATTAAAACACAGGATAGCTGGAAAACATGAATGAACTTTTCAACAAAAATCTGAAATAGAAACTGGAACCTACAAGACAGGTGGAAGCTGAAAACAACTGCTTGAATTTTAACTTATGCTACTGAAATAATAGAGGAGAAGGGAGTAGTTGTGAAACAATGGAAGAAAGTAACATTTTATCAAAGAAGAGGTGGTAAGTCATTAGCACTTTCTATATGTGAGGGTAATTAATACTTACAGAAAATTGAGAGGTTAGCTGAAGATCTGGGATTTTTATAACCAGTAGTTTGAACAATTAGTTATTTATGAGAGTCAGATCCAAACTATGTTGCTCAAAATAGTCTTCCCCAGAAAGTGTCACACTGACTTGAGCTCACCAGTATGAAGACCAGGAGGCCTATCATTGTGGGTAATAGTTTAAGATCTGGCCTTAGCTTGGACCCATGTGGTCATTTTGTGTACTTATTTACTTTTAGCCCTGAGACATACTGTTGACTAGGTCATAGGCCTGCTCAGCCACTGCTAAAAATTGTATCTATACCCTTGCTTTAGGGTATTCATTTGTACCTACACACAAGGAGCGCTGATGTAATATGATTATGGATTTAGGGAACTTTGTCATCCTTCCTCTATTTTTCATTCTCCTTCCTGCTCCTTTTCCTCTCATGTTCTCCAAGAAGGGAGAGCTGAGAGAGGAGGACAAGGAGGGCGAGTCCCTACATCCCCCAGGAATGACTGAGGGAAGAGGACATTCCTTCTGCTGTGAATGTCCTTCTGAAGAGGACTCCTGGTCTGTCACGCTGTTCATTTTAGTCCCAGCAGCCCTGGTTTTAGTCCTGATGGCAGACACTCTTGCCAGAGTATTTCTCATTCACTCCCTCTTTCTTCCACGTGCAATCCATATGCGAAAGACCCCAGTTACAAATTCTCAGCAATGTCTTCTACTTGACTGTTATCACCTTGAACAAATTGCTCACTCCAGACCTTATCTTTCTTTCCCTCCTTTTTCAAATCAGAACTTCCACTGTGTTCAATGGGGCCTTTGGTGATTATGAAGGGAAGAGTTTGTAAAAAGAAAAAGATACATGTTATTGTTCTCTGATCATTGCTGTAATATTCATTCTCAAAGGTAGCAAAGAAATTTCTTTCAACAGTACTTACGAGTTTGAACAAAATTATTCTAATCAATAAAATTGCTTTCTTTTGTCAAAAATGCTCAGTTCCAGCTGCACATAGGAATAGAATACTACAACTCTTATGGTAAGATAAGAGAAATATGATTTGCTGGATATTGAGTGATTTGAAACATACCATAGCGCTGACTGATTTGGAGAAAGACAAGAAAATAAATGATGCAACTTTTTCTTAACTCTGCCTTTCAAAAAGCTAAACCAGTGTGTTCCTATGTAAATAAAGCATGACCAGCCAGAAGCTGAGAAGTACAGCTAATTACATGACTTTCTAAGACAAGATATGCTAATTTGATCTAATTTTGCATTTCCATTTTTATGAGTTTCTCTAGTTTCTACAAAGTTTATAATTCTGTTCTAAATCTAATGAAAAACATTTACAGTGATGCTTGGCTTGTAACAAATGTAGAACTCTATGACCTTGTGATTTTAGCTCTAAGTATTGTACAGGATGTCTTTAGTACCTCAACAACATCTGCATAATAGAACATTGATGGACTGACCGGACACACCACTCCTACATTACAGGATGTGGGCTTATGTGAGTGTCTGGATACACTAAAAAGAGGAAGTCAAGAGTTATTAAATAGGCAGGTCAACTACCCTTTATATGTATGTGTACAGATTTATACTGATTTCTCTTGCTTGCTCCTCCGAAATGATCAAAAGTATGCTTTATCCTGGGAGTTACTAAATTAAAATTCAAGTGCAGGAACACAAACCATGTAGATATAAAATCTCAGGCTTGTCGGCATTACAAAGATTTCTGTGCCTGACAGTAAGTCTTGAACATGACTTGGTTGACAAAATAATACCTACTGCTTTATAGTAATGAAAACCAAAAAGAAATAACAAGTTGAATCCAGCTTGAGATTCAGTTGACCACTAACTGCCAGCTTCCAGGGTAAAGACGGGTCACACTTGAATGGTAGCACTGAAGAAGGAGAAGCCATCAGTCGGGGTTAGTTGAGACCAATATGCTGATATCAATAAGTATTATCTTTATCTTTGAGGGATGCTACTTGTTTGCTAACCAGAGGTAAAGAATTTTTTTAAAAAAAAATAAAACTAATAACCCCAAAAGTAATAATCTAGAAGAGTGGAGGCACAAACATGACCATCAAAGAAAAAACCGGTACTTTATTTAATTGATAGCTCTCCTTTCAATCCTTTTCATTAGCTCAGACACAGCATTTATTATTTTATGTGTCACCTGTTATCTCTGGGATATCGGGAAGTGTCAGTCATAAAGTTAAGAAGTGAAACCTACTAATGTAGTGTTTTTCCTTTGCATAAAAAAGATGGTAATGAAAGCAGATAACTAAACATTTCTCTTGGTGATTATTATTGCTTGAGAATATGGTAAGAGAATTGAATATTATATTGTGCATATTTAGCATTTAACCTGATCATCTTCATCAGGAGGCATAAAACACTTACGTATCCAAAGCTGTACACTTGAATAATTATTTAATAGCCATAAACAATGGTTCAGCCAAATGGTAATTATCTGTAGAACAAATTATTTTTAGGAGAGTGGATGTTCATTATATTAGATTGTTAAATGTCTTCAATTATTCTTACAATGAGTTTTAATGGAAATAAAGTTTTATGGGATTCTTTTACAGATCTAACTTTGCTTGACATTGTTAGTGTGACTTTTGGACTCATCATTCTTTTTTCTACATTCAGGAATATTCCCTATCTTATGCTTGCTGTTTCCCCATGCTTACACATGCACACTCACACACATCATTTGGGCCCTTTAACTATCTGCCTCTTTGCAGTCACAAGACAAAATACATAGACAAAGCAAATAATATGAGGAAAAAAAAAATCAGTCCTTCATTTTCCTCCTAATTTCCCAAAGATGTTACTAGAGACCAAACACCTCGTGGACAAGAGACGTCGAAAGGAAAAATTCTTCAGTACATACAGACATTTTGTTCCATCTGGGTCAGTGGAGGAATTGTAGATTTATGTCCATGTTCAAAAGCATCCAGTCTGGGGCCTCTGCAATGTCGGTCATTAAGATATGTTTGCAAATTACTAGCTTGAACAGTTACAGATTAAATAAAAATAACAGTAATGTAGATTCATACCTTGTCCCTCTTTATTAGACACACCTGTCAATATCCATAAATAGGTGTAGCAAATGACATCTTTTATAAATTATAAACAAATAAATATTTGATAAGAACCCCAAGTAGGCAACCTGTCTAACAAGACACCATTAAGGACAATGTGAATAATAGACGACACAAACTTCTCAATTCTCTCTTTAATGTAAATGTTACAGCAATCACAGGATACAAGTTAGTTAGATATTTATGTGGTAAATAAACAGTACTTCATTTCTCTTTGAACATTCCATTTATGGATTGGTTTCTAAGAGCTCTAGAATCCTCACGTATATGCAGTTCACCTTGGAATTTAGGCTACATACAGGTGTTCTTTTTTTGGGATTGTGCCATTCTGCTGGAAAAAGTGCTATCAGCTGGGCAACTGGGTTATCACTATTTACTACAGCTCCTACACCAGGCATTACCGTCCCCTCTGATGCATAGATGGTTGTTTGTGTGGTGGTTCCTAAAACACTCCAAATGAAATAAACCAGACTAAATTTAGAGGTTTGAAGAGCAGCCTTTTGCACTTTGGAAAGATGTACAGAGTCTTTTCTCTGGCCCAGCAGAAAAGCAATAGGGCATGACACAATATCACTAGACACCTTTTCATTCAAAACAGAGTGGCTTCACTCAGAGTGCCTGCAGAAGAGTCTCTGGTCCTTAGTCACTGCTGTCCATGATGGTCTGATGTCTGGCCAAAACCATGCCAGAGAGAACGCTAGCAATTAATCAGCACAGACAGTCCCAGAACAGTGTTTAGACCTGACTCCTGGCCCCGTGTAATTTACTAATGTCGAGGTAAGCATTGACAAGCATCCCACAGACCAAGTAACTGAAGATGAGAACCAGCGCCAGTGCCAGGACTATGCTGGAGGCAGGGGGGATGGATGGAGCAGAAAGTTCCTGTTTTATTACAGTACACTCCTCTCCTTCATCTGGAATCAAACTCCAGATCCGCACTGCTTCCGATCTCTTTTACTCCCAAGAATGCAGAGGATGGCCACCTGCTGCTGCTTCACAGTTAGCTCAAGCAAGACAAACCACTGTACAAAACAATCCAGATAGATGTTAATAAGATTCTGTATAAAGAGATATCTTTGTTTTCAGCTTAATTATTTGAAGCTTTAGGAAAGAATACAATCTTCTTCAAAAAAAAAAAAAAAAAGAAAAAGGATAACTGGAAACAAAAGGGAAAAAAGAACCATTATGTTTCCACAATCAAGCACTCAAAATAGGGAAAATGTCTAAACTAAAGCTGCCTGTGTGATTTTATTAATTACATTTAATAACAAGAATAACAAGAAATATTTCTGATTTCATTACTTACAGTCTTCCAGGGATGTAAAAGGACATGCATGCAATATTGCTCCTTCAGAGGAGGTACCACCTAACTTAGTAATGCAAAGCATTAGCACAGCATACAAGCATATTAAGGAGTAGGAAAGGAAGGTGTTGTGTGGTCTTCAGCCTTAGCACCCCAATTGCATGTTTGGTTTGGACACTAGAAACTTTTTTTGGGGAAATAAAAAGACTTATCTTTTTAAGAAGTTGATATGTGTGAATTTTATCCCCATTATTTCTTACTTTCAAAATGTAGGACTTAAACCCTGAAGTCATCTTGAGGGAAAATGTATAAATGGAACTGTTATTATTTACCAGCAGAAGCAACAATTGGCTAAGAAAATTCTGTTACTTCATATTTTGATATAAGCAATAGATAAATATCATTATCAGTTAAAGCCCTAAATCAGACCTTGCATGGGTCACAAGGACCACTCATCTTCATGTCCTCCAGTCAAAGGTTAGTTATTGCTGTGCTTTGTAGACTAGCTGCCTTTTGTTCCAGGTACAACTGATAAAGATATAGATATGGCAAGACCTATGTTTTTCTCAATTCCAGCCACTTTGGTGAGCAGTATGTTTTGAACAGCAGTATGCTGAATTCACTTAACATATTTTAAAGCATTTTCTTGCACTGATATTTGGTATGTTTTCTAAATTTATTACCTAGCTTTATAGTCTATTTGTATTTCCTAATAATTTCTCGTGGAGAAACAAACAGTTCTATTCATTCTCTTCATCTCTCCAAGTGATCCTAGATCATAAATTGAAAGTCCTCTAAGTCATAAATTGTTTCACTTTCTTCAGTGAAATACTACAGGATACTCCCTGAAGAAAAGGCAAATTATTTACATTATTCTAATTCCATCAGTCTTTATAGGTTTGTTAATACAATGTTATATTTAACTAATGAACTTCTTAAAGAAGGCCATCAGACCATTAAAGGGCATAAACTATCTATAAGGAAAACCAGAAATTAAGATTATTGTTTTCAACATAAACATTACTGTCAGGCTTTGTGTTTGGAAGCACATCACTCAGGAGGCACCAAATTTGGAGGTAAAACAAGTCAAGAACTTTCTTCCCAAACTCTTGGTTATTCCAGTCAGGTGTCAAGTACAAGCTGCCTTTTTTTTCCTTCCTTGACTACATTGATCAACATGGGCATGATGAATTAGGTAGAACAAACCAAGAACAGTACAAAAAGACTTTCTGTTCTGCAGGCTGTTTCTTGTTTAATTACAATGATATTTAGTTGAGCTCATTGCCCAGCCTAGAGCTGGCTAAAAGCAATCTTCAATATCAATAAAAAGATTATTGTCACAAAAGCAGTGCACTGTATTCCTTCAAACAAAACTCCACTGTTACTCTTATTGTGCCCAAAGATTTGGCCTAAGAAAATGTTCTAAACTATAATTTAAGAGTACTATTTTCACACAGTACTTCCCATGCTCGTAAGATGAGAACTGTTTAGCAATTTAGCCTTTCCTGGCCAATGTGAAATTCCCTCGTACTCTGCAGAGAGTTTTTAGCACGTGTCTTGCCTCACATCCTTGCCTGAAGCAAATTTGGAGGTCCAAATCCTTGTTCTGTGCAGGTTCATACAAATCTCATAACTGGTTTCAGTGAGACCTCAACAAATTCTCTAAGTGGTCTCTCAAAGTAATGCTATTTTAATTTCTTTAATTTAGTATTGTTATCATGTGTTTCCCTTTATATGTCTAAGCTACCTGGCAAGAGAGCTCATGTTATTTTTTGGTGTGTTATTTGTTGGTATGCTGCTTTTACAAGTTACAATTATACCTGTCTGCAGCCTGGAAGCTATTTAAAACTTATTTGTTTAACACTCCTGATGGGCATAAGGTATAGACTTTCCTTTGGGTTAGACCCTGAACTCACAAATATCCTTTTGTATTCAGTTTATATGAGAAGGTTTTGGTAGGGGTGGGGCTGCAGGGGTGGCCTCTGTGAGAAGACACCAGGAGCTGCTACCATGTTGGACCAACCACTGGCCAAAGCTGAGCCCATCAGTGAAGCTGGTGACGCTTCTGTGATAATGTATTTAAGAAAGGGTAAAAAAAACGTTGCGTAGCATCTGTGAGAAAGGAGTGAGAAAACATGAGAGAAACAGCCCTGGAAACATCAAGGTCAGTGAAGAAGGAGGGGGAGGAGGTGCTCCAGGTGCCAGAGCAGAGATTTCCCTGCAGCCTGTGATGGAGATCATGGTGAAGCAGATTGTCGCCCTGTAGCCCATGGAGGTCCATGGCAGAGCAGATATCCACCTGCAGCCTGTGGAAGACCTGACACCACAGCAGCGGTCATGTCCTGCAGCCCACAGACAGCCTGTGCTTGAGCAGGCTCCTGTCAGGAGCTGCAGCCTCTGGACAGAAGTCCACACAAGAACGGGTGACCCATTGGGGACCCATGTTGGAGCAGTCCATTCCTGAAGGACTGTAGCCCATGGAAAGGACCCATGCTGGAGCAAGGGAAGAGCATGAAGGGGAAGGAACAGTAGAGGCAAGTGTTATGGGCTGAACACAACCCAATTCCCCATTCCCCTGTGCCTACTCTGTTATTAATTTGCAATAAATTAAATTAACCTTCCCCAGTCCAGTCAGTTTTATCCATAATGGTAATTAGTGAGTTATCTCCCTATCCTTATCTCAACCCACAACCTTTTAATGTTATTTTCTTCCCTTTTCTTGCAGAGGAGTGAGAGTGAGAGAGCTGCTGGATGGCAGCCACCCAAGTTTAACCCACCACACCTGTCTTTTTGGAGTCACCTTTGTCTTGGTAATTTCCATAGGATGTATGAAAGTAGTCTCTAAAACTTGAGGCTTTCAGTCATCACTGAAAAAAAAGTAGAGGTTTCTTAGCTGATCCTTTACTGATCTTTAATTGATCTACAGCCATCTTCACTGCTCACTTGCCCCATATCACTTAGTCATTTCCAAATCTGGATTGATATATAGTCACAAAGACAGTTGTCTTTCCGTAAGCAAGAGAGTGCCATCTTGCTGAGGAAGAGTAACAGGCCAGCAATAACACTAACAGTCACGACTCCACTTACTGAAGTGTTTGTGGTGATACATGATAAAATTTGATAGTATTGCTCCTGGCTCAGAGGCAGAAATCAGAATACAATACAACAGAAATTTTTATTATTTTTATTTGTTCTTTTTAATGGCCAGAAAACTGTCATTCTTTCCACTTCCAAACTGCTTTCCCATCTAATTGAATGGATATGCTCTCACTGCTGTCGCCTTCTTAGCCATGTCCTAAGCTAAAAATGGTATGAAAAATATTGCTCACTATGACAGAACCATAGCCAGATATTTTGATTCAAAAGCTTGCATTCATGTGTTGCTTTTCATGATGCTGTTTTAGATAATACCTTCAGTTTCCCTCGACCAGGACATCGATGCATCTCTAATGGGTTATCTTCGGCTGTTGAGGCGTGTGACTGTCCTTATATGCTAGTGCAAAAGAAACGGATAACGGTGTTTTCTTACCGAGCTACAGCAATGGGTTTTGACTGTTGCCAGGAACAACAGTGAGGCTGCACACAAAGCAGGGGTTGGCATGAGCGCTATGAGGCTGTTCTGGTGCTTGAGCTGTGCAGGCACCATTGTCCTCAAACCAGGACAACCATGCATGGGGCAGTCAGCCACAGCAAGGTTTCCCCAGGCACCTTGGAAACTGGTAATGTGGAAAGTTCCTAGGAGCAGGTTTCAGGAGTGGTCTTAAATGGTCCTTTGGGGCAGCTCAGTCCTTACAGTCCAATACAGACTAACATGAGGAGATGATTACATTAGTGTAAAGTCCATTGTATTTGTGAGCAAGGAGTTCATCATCCCACTCGGCTACATTAGAGAACACTGTAAAACTAGAAGCACCAAATTTTTTATCAAAATGTATGGTGTTCATCATAAAAAGACAAGACTTCATTTGCAAGGTACTTTATTTATATTAGACAACATGGTAATGCTTTCCACGTGGCCATTTGGCACCCAGCAGCTCAAATAAATTCCCCCTAGTAAGCTTACTTTTAAAAGGTCCTGAACACTAACAGGCATGATTTATTCATTGTTTCTGTTACAGAGAGAAAGCAAAGAAAACCTGATAAACTCTTCTTGCATTGGGACATAAGCAGAGCTTTTGGGAAGCTGACAGTTCAGACGAAAACCTGACAGGAGGTCAGCAGCCCTTCATGAGCCTGTGGACACAGAGTGGTCAGAATAAACTCAAACTTCACGGCTTGATGAGACAGAATTTTCCCAAAGGGTAGGTCTGTTAATAACTCCTGCTCACATCAGCTTCTGTAATGCTCTGGAGAGCTTTCCTATCATTTCAGTTGTGAGGGAACCATAAGGCAGGCATAAGCATACAAGAAACACAGTGAAGTAAAAAGGATCCTTATCTTAATTGCTCTGGAGAAAAAGAAAGCTTAAAAAACATTGTTTTGTTTTTCCACTAAGTATAATTTAACAAGCCTCCACCCTGCCACACTGGCGGTTAATAGATTTTTGAACAATTTCTCACTGACCTTAGGCAAACTGTTGTAACGCAGTTTCCTAACAGTTAAAGCGAAAAAATGTGTATCGGGTATTCCATAGAAAAACATCAGTATTTTAGTGATTGTGAGAAAAATGGAGGAGTTAATATTATAACCAGAGTAAGGACCTATCAAGGTGGGATCGCTTTTTTTTAATTTTTAAATTTTTTATTGTTAATACAGTCAGTGGCTTGGCATGATTCACTTTCAATGTAAGAACTAGAATTCAGCAAATTAGTCTGGGTTTAATACAGCCACTGTGATCTGGAAAATAACTTCTTATCAAATGAAATCATTTTTACCAAACAGAAATGAAGAAAACAGCAGAGGCAGCAGTTCCTAAGTGGGATGAGAATTACCAGGAAGATGACACAAATAAAGAAAGTGACTGGGTAACAGAATTTGAAAGAGGTGATAGAATGAAGCAGTAGAGAAACAGTGACTTTAAATAAACTGATGACAGGTAACATACTGGAGACAAAAAGCAGGTATTAAAGTTTCCAAATGCTCACTACTGAAAGAAGATGTGAGGGTGAGTATACAGCTGTTTCTGTTCCAATTGTAGTATGCCTCAGTTCAAGGAAGATAAGAATAAAACTTTTTTGAATATGAGCAGGCTACAGAAAACCTTTCTGGTTTTTTTTCCCTTTTTTTTTTTTTTTTAAATAAATTCCTGACCTTTAAAGATGTAGACTGTGTTTTCACATATGCAATGTGGTATGTATGAAAAGAAAAAAACTTTCTCAAGAAAATGCCACAGAAAAATATTTAATTTATCCTATTCACATGGATTTACTCCTGTGTTAAAAAATTAAGTACATTGTAGTAAGTTACCATACCTTAAACTATGCTATAGGATATCTTTCTTCCTATGTTTCCTTGATTTCAATAATGTCTACCAGTGGTTTAAGGAGAGTCAAGAGCTAGTGGAAAAGAGGAAATATTTAGACAGAAAATTATATTTGTAATTTCCAGGCAGAAAAACTGATAACACTGTCTACTTATTACCTCCAACTGCAGGACACAAAGCCCAAAATAACAGCCAAATATGATGTCAAGCAAAAAATCAATATCAGTGAAAATAACATTTTACTGATTTCCTCTCTCATCTCTTTATTTATATTAATTAGTTAGTATTACTCTTGCTGTATGCAGACAAATACTCACCAAGAGAAATCCCACTTTCATGTAAAAACCAGTTATCGCCGTAGGCTGTTAATTTTTTAAAAACTCTGTACTTCAAGATGTGACAGTATTTGGCAGATTTGCTTTATTAGTTTTTAATCATGACCACCGGCCGATACAGATTTAACTCTTGAGTTATTTTGGATCTTGTAGGACTCTTAATATACTGATTATGGATTTATACTGTATTGAAGTTTTTCTGGGGTAAACTTAAACCAGTGGTCTGAAATAGCTTAGTTCATAAAAACTGCAATTTCATGTCAGAAGATCTACACACTGTCTCCTGTGAAACACCACTACTAAAGTTTTCAGCATCAAAACTGCTTAATCACTAAACCTATGAAAATACAGTGAAGGATATTTACTGATTATAGGATCAGGAAAAGTTAAACAAACTTTAGGAGGCCTTATACCTTTCAGAGATATTAATATCTTTAGCAACACCTTTTACATGTGTTCCACCACTTACAAGAAGATATATAGGGAAGTTGTCAGACTGTAAATGCATTTAAGACTTTGTGGGATGTGGCTTTATTTATGTTTAGAAGAAGAACATGGAGCAACTTTTTTTCATATGTGCCCTCTTTTTAGTATTTGATTAACAAAATAAAAAGCTCCATAGGTTCAATTAATTGTAGAAGCAGGGTCTGAATTGTAGTTGCCAAATGTTGAAAATAAGGCAAAATGAGACAATTCTACATTTCTAGCGAATGCTTTTATCCGTTTCTTTTTAATTTCTGATCTATGGCAAGAGAAGGAATTAATTAGTTCATTGCTATGAGTCTTCTCTTGACTTTGGCAATATTCCCTAGAGGATTCTGTCCAAGATCTTCTCTTGTGAATCCTTGCAGAGTCTCCTGCATTTTTTATTAGTCTATTCACATGTCAAGTAAGACACATAGTAGAAGTAAATTCAGGAATAAAATTTAAAATATGCACAAAACTTAGGAGAAGAAAATGGCATCTCAGACTAAACTACAGCCTTATGTCAGCCACTGCAACAGGAAAAGTCTAGCTATACTAGAGAATGAATGAATCTTAGAAGCAAAATCATTGGTTTTACTCTCTTTTTTAGAAAGGTCTGTGTTGCCAACATAAAAAAGTAAACTAAACACTAGAATCACAATGTATTAGGAGTGGGTATGAAGTAAAATTAAAAAGGCCATGTCCATATTTCCTATTCCTTTTATACTCCATCCCACCCAATAGTAGAGGGATAGCAGCTGTTGCTTGCCTCAAGATCCAGAGAGGCATGTGTTATTCTTCCTTTTTATAGTTATGAGTCAGTAAAATGCTACTCAAATTATTTTCAAGAGAAAGCCAACTAATATATGATGTTACTTTCATTATTTTTATACATAGATTGAAAAGAGATTCAGCAGCGGATGTTGGGAAGTTAAGAACAAAGTGAGAATTTTGTCTGTAGCTTGAACTTCTTTCACTTTCCTGCTCTGGTCATAAATTGCTTGTTAAATGCAGGAGAATACAGAGGAAGTCCTTCTTCCATGAGCTGTCAATCATAAAGCAGCAAAAGGAAATCTTCACTGAAGGATGACGCAACCAGAAGCAAGAGTAAGATTTTACCACCATTAGACAAACTTGTCGCATATCTTGCAAAATAAACTTCAGTGTTTCACACTCAAGGATATAAAAAACATGGGGAAAATATTTAACCAGGAAACCAATAGAGAGGACACTGTCATTAAAGCTTCACAAATGACTTGGTAACCAACTCAGATTTAATGGCAAATGTAAAGATCTCCATCCATCTGCTTAGCCATGAGACTTCTCTTTTTTTCCTTTATCTTCACTGTATCGTAAACCTGGATTGCTTAACAAATGCCTTTGTAGATGAATGCAGACAACTGTCTTCCTGCAGGAGCTCTCTCTGTACCAGGACCTGGAACATGATGATATATTCCTGTCCCTGTGCATTTAAGACCTATTGGGAAGTAAAGTATATTACCTTGAACTCAGTGCTATACTAACATGAGCTAAGAAGCCATTGGATCAGGTCAGCTCATCATAAGTGGAAAAAAAATGTACATATAAACACCTTTGTAAACATATGTAAATAAATAGACTTGTTCTCCAGAAGCCAACAGTTAAAAAGCGCATTCCTTTTCAAGCATGCTGATTGGCAAAAACATGTCGACACTGTTGAAGACAGTTCTGAACAAACTTAAAAGTTTCCCATCTTCTCACTTTAGATTTCACAAAATATTGCACTACAGCTGTGTTTCCCATATTGTCCATTGTAAATTCTCCTGAGATATTTGGAAAGCAATATAGTGTTTCAGCACATTGAGGCTTCCATCAAATATGGTATTATCCATCTAAGGAAAACATCTGATTGCATCTTTGACTGACCACAGCCTCTGCTGAAGGAACTTTGCCTGGTAGACCATTCCACTACAGGATCAATTGGAGATGCACTGCCTTTTTCTATTTATGTTCCAATAGATATCCTCAGCTTTTCTTTATGCCTTATCATGCTCTTCTGTGCTATTCTGTACTAAAAGCAAGTACTCTTGTTTGTGATGCATAAGCACATTTGTGTAATCCTGTCAGCCAGAAAATCAAAAATGGTTCATGAAGACAATGAAAGGGATCTGCTGAAGCAAAAATATTTCATCATATTAATAGCTGCTCAGGAAACAGCTGCTGAGATTACAAGTTAAAATAGGAAAACTCTGCATTCCTATTTCCCAAGAGAAGCTGTGTAGTGAGAGAAGTTATGCCAGTTTTTAAGGCATATGGATTCCCTTGCAAATGAGTATAATTAAAAATAACACTACTATTTATCAGTAACTAGCCCTGTCAACCCAGGATTGACTGGCATAGGCATTTCCTAGGACATTGCTTCATTTACTTGAAATTCTAAGTCTTCTTGTAGGTCTTTGGTAGGATGTTTAAAAAACAATAGAAAAAATGAGCAATCATATTCCATCATTTTTCATCAGGATCCAGTCTTCAGAAACATATAGTTTCATATTAATTATAGGCCCTAAATTCTAGTTTGATAAGAATATTTACTTTGCATTACAGGCTATCAGGAAAAGTCAGTTTCAGTATTGGAAAAGAAAATAAGTTTTCTTCTTCCTTGTTTTTACCTTGGACCTAGCTGTAAATCACCCATCACACTGCCTGTGCCATCTTCTGGTCCTTCCAATGCTTGAGCAACCCAGACGTGACTGAGATCAAGTTAGAGTAGAGTCAGGAGGATTCTTCATTTCTTTCCCTTACCTGCCCCAAAAAATCGGCCTCTAGGAAAAGAATTAACAGGTTTTGTCTATCCAAGTTAAAAAGGAACATACTGAAAGCTCCCTTAAAAAAACCCAAACAATTCTATAAAGACTTCAGTATCAGTTGCAACTTTGTATTGTGGATACTGTTTTTCCCTTTGCCATTAGGATTAGAGATTTCTTTTAAAATACCTGTTTTTATCACAATTTTTTTAAAGCATGGAATATTTTTAACTCATCAATCTAGTGCAAAAATCAAGGTTTTCATTTTATGTGCAAGTTTATCTGAAAAAAAAGGTATTCTTTTTCATTTCCAGAAAGGTATCTATTTAGTTGCCACTGGGATGGACTCTTCTCGAAGCACTTTACGGGGTCTCTGACGTAAGCTTAATAGTGTCACATTCAAAATGACTACTCTGTAATACTGAGAAGGGAAAGTGCTTTTTAGCAAGTGGCATTAGATCCATCTGCCAAGAAACAGCAATCCTGAAGTTCTTACATTCATGTGCTGCTCAGCTACGTTTTGATCTCCTCCAGGAATCAGCCATCTTTAAACAGAGCTGTACTCTACTTTTAACCACATATATTGTTCAGAATGGTGACATATAGTTACTTTGACATTAATGTTCTGTTATGGGGTTTGAAGGAAGAAGAAAAATCTCTCCCTTTCCCTCTGTTTTTCACTGTCCTCACGTGTCTGCAACTGGACTACGGTGTGTATGCCTCTCCAGTTAATGCATAAATAGTGTGTGACGTGCCTGGTACAGTCATTGGAGATTGATGAGGATACATCATGAAATATTTAAACTCAAATCATTTGCAGTTGACATGGCCTTCCAACAAAGCTGTGGGTGTTAGTATCGAGTATGCAGCTAAGCTGTCAGAAGTAACTGACTCCTATTAGAGAACAGGTGGTATCATTAATTTTAGATTAATGAAGTAAGGAGAAAAAACATTAATCTTTACCAAATAATTTTTCAAACTTGCATATTATTTACCTAAAATCTTTTTGTGTGTTTATGCCGTGAATGGACTTTGCCTCATCTGCTGGCTCTGCAAGTGGCTGCAAAGATATCTCTGCTCTTTCTGGAGGTAACAAGTAAAGAAACTGATGGAAGACTGCAGCCAAGATTTTGGACCTGGTTTCTTCTGCTACAAACTTTCTAGAGTTAGGTGAAGTGCAGGAGGAAGAGCAGAGTCAAAGCTTTCCATCATAAATTATCAAGTCCACCACACCAGTAGTATCCAGCCATATCTCCTTCCCTGTTGAGCAACATTTCTCTGTGTGTCTAAGAGACACTGACTAAGAACATACAGCTAATTTGTAATTAATGTTTCAAAATAGAAGTCATACCTGTTATATATAGAACCATGTTCTGTCACTCTTATGTTAAGTTGGCAATATATTGGGGGACCACTGGCAAAGTAGTTAATGTGAATAGCATGGTGGAATCTGGCTCTCAGTGATTTTGCTAAATATCATTCCTACTAAGTAGAACTACATTAGATGAAGATCCAAAGGATGTGTGAAGCCTTTCATGATTCCAAACATAACAAAGGCTCAACTGCTCAGTGTTGGCAGGAACATGGTATATGCAGATCTGTTAAGATATGCAGCAGTTATCATAAAGGAAGAAGTCCATAATGGAAATTGTCAAAAATCCGAGGAAATTGTTTTCTTGTACACATCAGGAAATTCAAAAGCATATGTACAGATGTGCATTTGCAGAACATTCTACTTAAGCACTCCAGGAACTCAAGCTTCTTGTAAAATATTTAACTGTGTTTATTGCTGAGAAGATAGGAAAGAAAAGAACCTTTTCTAATCCTAAAATGCCATTTTTTGGAAGACTGGGCAAGGAAGAAGAAGCAGAGAGAGAGAACAGGATCATGTAATTATATCTATCAACCTTCAAACAGCTATAGTCTGAGAAATAACACATGTAAGTGGGGAAATGTGATACACTCAGAATTAAGACAAACTTCTCAAATAGATAGGAGGAAGTAAATGTGATGAGGAATTCAAACATCACATAAAAAAATTCTGCTCAGATTGTACACAACACTAGCAAATATGCTAATGGAATAAAGGAAATATTTTCCTTTTTTATAACCTCCTTATTTTTCTCAGACTCTACCAATCCTTGTGGTTGTACAGTACCGCCATCTAGCTCAACTGTTTCTATTTGTCTCTGAATATTCACAAATTTCCACACAGTGGAGATGAAGGGAGCAGACCATTGTTGTTGCAGTGTGAGTTAACATAGGAAATTTAAAATGTAATAAATTTATGAGACACTAATTAGTCATCAATAGCTCCTTGTGTGAACACTCTGTTCCTTTTAAGACTGTGTGAAAAAGCTTAATCTACTTTAGAAATGGAGCAAACTATCCTTCAAGAAATGTGCAATGCAAATGACTATATAGGGAGTTATTGTAGAGCAGCTAAAAAATAAAGGAAAATAAAAAAATCCTTGCATACAGAAAATAAATCTTAAAAAACTACCAGAGTAAGGCCTACATACCTGTAACAAAACAAGAGAACTGGAAGGCAAAAAGTAAACTGATACAATTTAACTGCAAGTTATATGAGGTTACTTTAGCTAAATGCATCTCTAGTGAACATAATTGGCAGCAGCATATATTACTGCAGGCTGTTATAAATTAAGATGGCTGAAATGATTATAAATAGCCAAAGGTATAAAAGGAACTGAACATTTTTTTCCTTGATGAAACTCAAGAGTTTGGAAAAAGAGTCAGTGAATTGGCTGGAATACCATGAATTAAAGGAAATTGGGTACTGACAGGAAGCTGAACTATCTGTTTCCATTATTTTTCAGTGAAGTAGCTATAAGTATAGGTAGACAAAACTTGGCCTTTTCTGGAGAAGACTAGGGCAGTGAGACTGAGATTCAAAATCGTATTTGATATTTACAGAGATTGCATGACAACTTAATGTTAAATTACTTTATGTGAAGGAGAATACAAAGTTTAATTCTTTGTGGCTCATGAAAGTGAGTGCAACTCATTATGGTGGGCAGGATCTCCTACAGAGCTTTGTACTTCTCTCCAACAGCTCTTCTCTCTTCTCTCTCTACAGCTGGAAATAGGACGTCAGCTGAAAACATTGACAGAATCACAGAATGGTAGGGGTTGGATAGGCCATCTAGTCCTACCCCTTAGCCAAAGCAGGGTCACCTAGAGCAGGCTGGACAGGAATGTATCCAGGGTTTTTTTGAATAAATCCAGAAAAGGAGACCACTTCTCTGGGTAGCCTGTTCCAGGGCTTTGTCACCATCACCAGAAAGAAGATTTTACTCATGTTCATGTGGAATTTCCTGAGTTTGTGCCCATTGCCTCTTGTTCTGTTGTTGGGCACCACTGAAAAGATTCTGGCCCCACCCTCTTGACACCCACCCTGTAGATATTTACAAACATTGATAAGATCCCCTTGATGAAGTTCGACATGGCTTAAGGGTAATAAAGCTCTTGTAACTTAGGCAGACAGATAACTTTTCACAAACACATGCTGGGGAAAAAAAACAAAACCAAATACAAATACAAATACAAAGTAATTTAAATACCAATCAATTGCCTGGTCTTAATAGTGTATTTGGTAGTCAGAGATTCACATTTAAGCATGCAATGAATGACTTCTAAGCCATAATACAACACGTCCCTTGAAAAAAATAACTACGGTTCTGGAAAAAATGGGTAGTATGAAATACTATATGTCTAGGATCTGTGTGTGTGTTTGTGTGTGTGTGTTATTTTATTTTGTTTTGTTTCAATTTTAGTAAGAATAATTAATGGCACATAAATAACTGTATAATGAAGGACATCAGAAAAAAGCTTTACATGTGAAAGGAACTCAGTAAACACAGTGGCAGATAGATTTGCCTCAAAGAGACAATATTGTTACTTTACATGACATTTTCTATATAGAGTCTCCTCAAGTCATCTATCCAAGCAAGAATAACAAATACATTTTTTACCCTATTTGGATTACATCAGTATGATGCAGCTGCTGCCTCAGCTGAAGAAAGACTCATTCTACACAAGTAAGAAATAATTAAGTAAGGGTGAATGCCAAAAGTAGGATAGCTTTTAAATTGAAAGCTCTAAACATTATGGACAACCCTGGATGTGGGATTATTTTTAGTATTTGAAGTAACTGTAAAAACCTTTCTTGTATTTTTCATTTGAACCTGTTTAAAACAGACTTTAATGATGCATATGCTCTGAATATTTTTAATTAGCATTTTAATAAAACTCCAGGAGAAATACTTTGGTTGAAACATGCATTGTTTCAAGTAAAAAAAATTCTTAAGCTAAATTTTATACTGCAAAATTATGTGGCTCTCATACTGTGGCATTTGGTAAGTAAAAGTGATCATAATTTTCTACTTTATATAAAAATAAACAAGAGTCACTACAAAGTTGAAGTAAACCATGTTATATTGCCTTAATGGTCTATGCTTTTTTCAAGTAGCACTGTTTTTGAAAAGATTGAGGACAAAAACTCAGGTGATATTTTGTAGTTTTAGTCTTTAGTAACCTACAGGATTTCTTTGCCATTGAATGAAGCTACCAGTCATAAATAAACACTCGGAAGACAAAAAACAACAAAAAGTCTCTTATCAATTAAGGTGAAGGAATTTCCTCATTGTTAACTTGAAGAAAACTGTTGCTGTCATAAGAACTGAGATGTTGGTTTGCTCTTCAAAATAGAAATCTACACAAACATTTTGCAACATTGGAACATTGACAATTTATGAAATCCATTACCTTTTGAAAAACTGCAGGTAGTTACAAATCTCCAACCATCAGAGACACTAATATAGTCAGTGATTAAATGTGGCCATAGGCTTTTGCAATCAGCCAATTTTCACAAATAAAAATATAGTGAGAAGAATGGTATAGCAAATCATGCATGAAAAATAGTTCATTTTTTACTTACACTGGCATTGATGTTATACATGTATAAAGGAAAACTGGTTTTAGCAATAATGTGACTCTCATACTTTTCAGTTGGAAATAGGTTAAAGTAATAGATTTTTATGAAAATGCCCAATGCTTGTAATAAATCATCCAGTCACATATATACTTAATGCTGTTAAGATCATGTATGGAAAAGCATTTCTTTTTCCTTTTTCCAAATTTTAGTCAAAGAACACATTTTTTCTATTGCATTCATTATCTAAAACTGTCATTTATTCCCCAAATATAGTGAAGCTATTGATGGCTTTCTTGCTCTTCATAGTGAGTATTCAGTTGATTTCTCTTGTGTTCAAAATCAGTCATTCAAGTTTTTAGAAATATGGTGCCCAGGCGCTAAAAGATAGTGCATTCAAAGCTCTAGTAAGTCCAATTGATTGTCCCATATGGAAGGCATCCGTATAAAAATAAAAGGATGCTGAAATAACTAATGACAATCAAAAAGGGCTTATGTGACTACTATTTAACTCTGCCAAACAAACATGATATAAAAAATTTAGATGACAAAAAAAAAGTTCAGTAAGTATAATAGATGCTGGCAAGACATTTTGCTTAATCTTTAGTGTCACAGTAGTTAGAAAAAAAACATTTTCACAAAATCAAAGCAGATCATTAAGACTGGATGTAGACTAGCTAAATGCAAAAGTGAAAACAGTTTGCCAATACATCATAGCTAAGGTACAATCTTGCCACAGAGACCTGAGTTTGGCTTCATAGCAGCACAAGGTTTCTCACAAATTTAGGGGAGGAAATCAAAGTAACCAACGTCACAGTTTGTTGATGGAGTAAATTTCGTAAACTGGTAAATAATAATGATGACAGACCAGCTTTACAGAGTTATCTGGATCGCTTGGTAAGGTTACTGTTAATATTAATTAACAGGAGTAAGCCAAATTCCATATGTCTAAGAATATAAACTGGTGACGGGGAGTATGAAGAAACTGCTGAGAACCTACTTGTACTGATAGGTAACCTATGGGAAATCATCTGTCAATGTATTATTAAAAATCAGAAAGGAAGTGTTATCCTTGAAATATAAGCTCTACAGTATTGAGAGGAAACAGGTAGGAAATATTGTCTCTGCATACATTACTGAAAACCCTGGATCTCATTATGCTGTCCACACTGAAAACAAAAGTGGAAACATCTCAGGGAAGAGCTTAATTAATTATGTGTATCTGAAAAGCATTTTTATAGTAAGAACAATAGGAAGATCAAGGCATGTAATAAGTTCAAAACCTGATTAAGAGATGATTTGCCCGTGGTCTACAAGTAACAACATGCGAAGTGACCCCCTGCTAGCTCTGTTTACCATGAAAAGCAGCATTAAAACCTGGTGAAAGCTATCTGTACATGGTTTAACCTTTCAGGGTAATTTGCCAAATAGAACAAGCAGGGATGTGCTGGATTCTAGCTCTCTAGAAGTCTGTACATCAAGACTGGATGTATTAAAATTTAAAGAGACATTGTAGATTTAATGCAGGAATTGCTCGGTGAGCTTATATGGCCTGTGTTATTTAAAGAGTCAGGCTATTAAAGATCATACTGTTTCTGCTAATTTCAAAACCTGTTAACCTTATTTGATTGAGTCTTTTACTTCACTGTTATTCTTTCTACAGGAACAGAAAATGGTGGGGAGAAGCACAATAAGCATCTAACCTTGAAATAGAAAAGGAAAATCAATTGATTCAGAAAGCCTCGTAATGGTTAACAGAATATTTAATTGAGAATAGCCCTTGAGAATTTTATTGTGGAAGAGCATATGAGCCTGGAACTGCCTGTATCTTCTTATTAAAGGCTCTTTACTGATGAGATTGGCAATCAATTGTGCTAATTAAAATATGAAATGGCAATATATTTTCAACTGGTTCAGGTTGTGTTACAAAAAGCTTATGAATGAACTACCCTTCAAAATCATATCTGAACAAACTGTGCTTTCAGCTAAAAGCAATGGGAAAGAACTAGCTGCCCTATATATACTTCCCATATACCCTTTGCCTATGAAGAATTCCAGCTCTGAGAAAATGTTTAAATCAAGCTCCTAAATTAGATATAAAGGTAACATGTTATAAAAAGTGCAAAGTGGGCAACAGATTGGAAAAATCCTTGGGTGGGACTCATCTGACTATATTTTAGATGTGTATTTTAGGCTGAAATTAACTGTGTCACAGACTAGCTCATTTCTCTCCGTTGAGTCAATAGAAATCCTAACAGGATCAAATCAGCTTGAAGGTTCAGATATCTAAATGTACATGTCTACATGTACATTAGGTGTCTAAACTTCCATTACAGCTAATTAACAGAGTCAGTGGAGCCTAGAGCAATTCAGTTGACTACAACTAGGTCTCGATTCAAGGGTTAGCTGAATTAGTCTCCAGAGTCCATCACCTGTATTAACTACAGTTGGATAACTGTAGTGGGAGCCGAGACACATAGCTCATATTTAGACACCAAAATCCTCATAGTCTTAAAGACATAATATCATAGAGTTATAAACTTAAAACAAATAAAAGATTGTCTGTAGACTCAACTCATTGCAGCAATAGTATATACAACAACTAGTGTTTTGGAAGGCTGACAGGAAAGCAAGGAAGTGCATGATATTGAATCTCCATTGTAGACTCAGTTTAAAAGACAGTGCAAGGCCTCACATCCACCCCAGACCATTTAGTCAATGCAACAGAGTCCAGCAACCTGCTGATCCCCAAAACCCCTGCATTCAGCCTGAGGGCTCCCTGTTGTGCAAGTAAAATGGTAAATATAACCAAGCAGCCTCACTCCTTCATCTTCATTGGGTGCCTTATCTGAGGCTGAGGTTTAAAGAACATAAAATGGCATGAAAGCACAAATCATCGTACACTGTTCAAACTGACCACAGTCCATGGGAATCTCAGGAATGGCTGCAGGAATGTAGGCAAGCCAGAGATCCATAAATCATGCCAGGTATAGCGTCATCAGCTAATGCAGCACTTTAGCACCTGGAAAAGCCCGAAGGCATTATCGAGCTTCAGTGTTGGACATACCCTCCTTTTGGCTCTCAGGGCTGCAGCATGGAAATGCAGTTTGTCTAATCTGCTCCTGAATCTCAGTACAGATATAACTGTTCATAAAACATACACCAAGCTGAATTCTCAGCTGTTCATTTCCAGGGAATTTCCCTCCCTTGAAAAAACCTACCCACTCCTTTTTTGAAAAAGAGACTCAGAAGCCAATATATACTTTGTCTCAGAGCAAATACAACTGTCTTCACTCTGTCTGACCACAATAAAGCACTCCTGCCTCTTCCTGACAGTTTGACACATTGGGAAATTATGCAGACTGACACAAAGGTAAGCTCAAAACCAGGAGTAGGAGAAGCAGACAAAGAGAGGACTAACAAATTAGGATTAAGAATACTGGAGTTTATGCATCTATTTTTTATTAAAAAAGACCCACAGAGATACTCAAAAAGAGGTAAAAAAAATAGAGAGAGAAAGGTATAAACAATGGCTATAAGATGTGCAAATAAGTAACTTGGAACCAGAAAGAATGCAGAAGGTATATAGAAACTGGTGAAGGGATTCAAGAAAGGGGAGAAACAAAGCATCTGGGGAGCAATGTAATGTTGACAGCTGTGCTTCTCTGGATCCATCCAGTTTCCAATCATTGATTTTTCACTAAACAGCTGAGCAACTCAGGGCATCTCTGGAAATTAGGTTTGCTACAAAACTAGTCACTGAGTCCCATATTAGTGTTCTTTATTTTCTCAATTACTTGATTTTTATGTCAAGTGAGAGAAAAAAGTCTTTCTTTGATTCTTTGATTTCACTTAAGACTTCTGACTGGCTTTTAGTTGAGTTTAATGTACCACACCTTAAAAAAGTAATTTAAAAATCAAATGCAATCTTGCTTTCTACTGACCAGTCTGTAGCTGTAACTGGGAAACATGAAGCAGCTGTTCAATCTTTGGGATAATTATGGCATCTGAGAAGCTGGATAATCACTGGAACAATTTTCTCACTATTTAACCTAAACTATGTGTATTCAACAGTCTGGCCCTTTATATGGTAAATACAGCAGCCATGCAGATGGGAAAGGAGAGAATGAAAGACTGTCTAGCCATACAGTTATTAAGTGAAGGCATAGTTAAGCAAGGAGTAAGATGAATAAGTTGTACTCAAAATTATCAGATTCAGACTGTTATTTGGTTCTGTTTTATTGCCTTTCTGAAATAGCAAATGTTATTCATTTCAATATGTTGTAGAAATGCCCAAATCAATGGATCAGAAACTACTGCTCTCACAAATGGAAATGATAAATGTGTATTTTCAATTGGTACATGATGGATTTTCTACTCAGTGGGGGTAGCTGAAATCCTTGTCCCAGTGAAATGAAGTGAGCAGGCAATTTTTCACTGACTTTAAGGTACCAAACATTCATAGTGGGACTTTGTTTTCACTGGATTTGGTCCCATTCCTCCATCCATTGTACTTGGGCATAGAGATAGTATATCATATATTAAGGGCTGGAAAGCTTTATAAATGTGATGATAGACATACTATTATAAATAGCATTCACTGACTAAATGATGTATGGGGGTTTTCACCAATGCAAGCTTCTTTTAAGTTTTGAGTATGTAAGCAAAGTTTTTTTGAGATTAGATAAAATGGTCTTAATAATTCTGAAAGGCAAAGTTCATGCATGACTCAGATGAGCATTTCATTTCCCTTGTTTTCCCCAACCCTTTCTCCCTGCACAATGTAGTTATGAGTACACAGAATTTGTCCTTTAACAGAGAGAAATGTCAGGTTAAGTACAACCAAAATAAACAAACAGTTCCCTTCAAAGTACCTTTATTAGGATAGTGTCTATTATTTTACATTTATTTGTTTATAGATGAATTAATTTGCTGCTCTTATCCTGATCTTATTCCTGATCCTTATCGTCTTGGACCTTCCAACTGAGGCAAAACATAAAACTGTTTAAAGCCACGAATATCTAGATGAGAAACAGCTTAAATTCCTCAAAAGTAGACTCTTTCTTTGTTTTAGTGATGTGCTGTCAAGCATCTGTTGGATACTCTGTGACATCCATAACTGCTGTAGGTGGGACAGGATGAGGCAGGGGAGCAGTGGGGATGAACATGCCTAGGCCAGACTCTGCAAAGCTGCTCTCAGGCTGGGCTTTGTGAACTCTTCCAGATGCTCTCACTGTTTGATGATACTGCCACCCAGAAAATTGCTCTGAAAATTTATTACATGTTTCTGTGACTGAATTAAACTGAACTCTTACAGTGAGACAGCAGAAGACATCTCCAATTAAGACCCCCTGCATATATTTGTCTAATAGGTTGGACTGTGAAATTTAAGTCCTGACTGCAAGTTAGAATTGGAGCGGGGACTTTGACTTAGACATCACTTATCATTGCCTTAGCCTTTTTAGCTACGCTGGGATCTCTTCTCATGTTTAGAGAACAATGTTTCAGTAGACGTGAATTGGTATTTTCTGGCAAAACTGTGTTGGAAAATGTTTTGATTTGCTGTATTCGTTGCTGTAGTGCAGTTCAGAAAGAAGACTAGAGGAGATAAAAATGTCCAGTCATGGAGGCTATGAACAGAAGCCAAAACAAACGCAGCTGGGACGTTAGTCTGTTATAGTTCAAGGCTTGCAAAAAAAGAAAAAATAAAAAGAATCCCACCGAAACAACCAAGCTGGTTTATCAATTGCATTCCTGAGATATTTTTTCTCTCACTTTCAGTGAGAAAATGTATATAAAGAGAAAGTCTTCAGCTGTTCCTGTAGTGGTTTTGGCCGGATTGGCCAGGCTGAATGGCCAATTTCTGTCCTCATCAGAAACCAGAACACTGCCTCAAGCCTTTATATGAAATAATAATGTAGATTCCCTTTGGTTATTCTTGTGTTGACTACATTCACATGTTAATAATGGCCTGAATAATCTGTACCCCCTGCTGCCCAGATAACATGGTACTGATTATTAGGAGAAGCTATCATTTCATGTGAGACAATAACATTTCCTGACTAACACGCTTTCTGTTTCACTCTTGCCCCAGAACAATTGGCAGGATCAATAATGGGCACAGCTGTTTCCAAGAGGAGTATAAATTCCTGGTTGCCCAATATAGGCATTGTATTGGAAGTTTCTTATTTCACAAAGTGCTGCCATAAAACAGAAAAATAATTCTCTCGGGAAGCATAGAACCATTATGCTAGGAAAAGATTTGTTGTTATAACTAGAATTAAGCAGATTCTGTTTTCTTTTGTATTGTTAGAGCAAGTAATATTTATCCAACTTCTCTTGAGTGTGGTATTTATGATGAATTTCAGGCCTGTACCTTGAAGAACTACAGAACAAAAAATAAAAAGTATAGCTAAATCTGCTTAACAAAAAAAACCACCAACACCAACACCAAAAAAACCCCAAAACAAAAAAACAACCAAACAAAAAAACCAAATCAAATCTGAACGTACTAACCAAAAAAACCCCAACAAATAAAGCAAAAACAAACCCAAAACAATAAAAAAACTAAAAACCAAAACAACCCTAAAATTGTTCTATGTTTCTCATGCAAAATACTGGTGTTATTACTGTATGTAGACATATGTAATTTGTAACTTTATCTTAATTGTATATCTGAAAAGTTGACCTGAGACTTCAAAAGTGAAGGGAATGGGAAATATGTTTATGGATGACTGTATAAATGCACTGGCATATACTATATCTGTCCGTTTTAAGGCACTTTTATATAAAATGGAAAGAAGAAATGGATATACAATTATACTCACAGGCAGTCACGTTAAATGAAACCATACTAACAGTAGGTCATGAGAACAGACTCCTTACATCACTATTCCCTTCTAGGCCTTGACAGATGTAAGAAAGAGAAGAGGTGTGTATAGCTGAAAATGATTTCTTCTTCAGGTTTCTCTGGATATGCTGCTATAAGGTCATTATTAGTTACAATAGAGGACAGGTGACAAAATTTGTCATGGTACAAGGTAACATTACTGGACATCACAGATGACACTCCAACAATTACCCTGTTATTTTGTTATTTAAAACTAAGATTAATTCAGAAAGTAAAAATGGAATTACAATCCCAGATGCCTTTTTTGCACTTTAAATTTTGTTTTATTACTAGATTATATTTTTCTACAGTGTATATTTGTAGAGAAATCACACTGTTCTATTTTAATCCTCAGAGAAAGACTGCATCTGAGAGCACTTCAATCATTCCTGAACATTTTTTTTTAGGTGGTGTGGCATGCTGCCTCTCGTGTGCCCTCCTGTACCACCATATCCACCTCCTCCATGATCATTTTGGGATGATTCATTCTTCATCCTTACACCGATGAATCACCGTGCCCACAATCCGCGTGTGCATGTCAGAATTAAAGTTTAGAAATTGGGGGAACAAGCTGATAATGTTCAGAAGACATGGTTACATAAATGTACTCTTGTACTATTTTCATCTGTTTCATCTTTGAAAGGCAACAATGAACGAAACATACTACTGAGTTTGGTGTATGAGAAGCAAGGCTTTACCAGGATGTTGTTCACATCCTACCCCTGAAATGTCCCATCATATTTTTGCAAAGCTACTTGAATTTTTGTTGTTTAAAATATAGGGATTTTTCTCATTAATATGATTAATATTTTTATTATGATTATTTTTATATTTTTTATTATGATTTTTAATGTGTTTGTGACCAGATTATAGTTATTTCCAGTGACTAGTCAAATTCTGTTGTACCGAGTAATGAAAATTCTAGCACAAGGCACATGAAATGGATGAGACAGACTGCTACCATTAGTATAAATGACAACTGTGATCCATCAGACTGCCAGGAACCAAGTCAAACCAAATTAATTCAAATGGATGTCATGTTAATGGAATAAGTAGAACACCAAATTATGTTTTCAAAGCTTCCACACTCAGGATCAAGTCAACATGTTCAGCAGAGTAAAGAACAAAGTTAAGTGGCGAGCTCTCTGCAAGTGGCTTTTGCCACACAGTAAGTTATCACAGCATAGGAAGTTATTTGTTATGCATTCTGTAGTGACTCTTTGAGCCAGTTTTGATCTGTGGATGACTGTAAGACAAGATGACAAATCAGGGCATCTTAGCTGTCAAGAAAAGAAGGTTAAGTTATCCTGCATTTGATACGGGGTGTCACAAGTAGTTCAAAGTCACAGACTTTTACTGCATGACATTGTGGAATGGTAACCTGAGGATGTATTGTGAATCCTCATCCTCTAACTGGTCTGCAGAAATCCATTTCCTGGTAGGTCTACCAGGAAATTCATTCTTGCCCTCAAGAGTACGTTGTCCTTAAAGGCCTACCAGCTTTCCCGAGCAACGTCACTCATCTGATCTGCTTCCCATGGGATCTCGCCTATGAGTTTCCTGATCCAGCTAAAGTTCACTCGTCTGAAGTCCAAGGTAAGCACTCTGCTCCAGCCTTACTCACTCCTCTCAAGGTCTTCTACTCCACAATTTCATGGTTGTTACATGCCAGTGTCTTAGTGACTTCAGCGAGTTCCATATCTGTTAAGTCACAGCCTGTTCATTTTCACTGTTCTTCTGGTCTCAGCCAACAAATGAGTAACAAATGGGACATTGCCATCTGAATGTGATGAAAACAAGATGTTAAGAAGCATAAACCAATAAACTGTTCTGACTGCAGAATCATAAACTGCTTCATAGGCAATACTAGAATTGTACATTATAGCATCTAATCTGAATAAATTACTTAGATGCTAACAAGGAATAGTAAATTTTGAATGAATGTTTATAAATCACCTGATATTATGAAAGTTTAAAAAATTATTGGTATGTATGAGACTAGCTATAATTTAAAGAAATGTTGACTTTCTGCCTTACATACCAACTACTTCACTGTTTACAGTGTTTATTATCTTGGATTTTCTGAGTTGCTGTTGCAGTTTCCACCTTGCAAACTGAAACCTCTAAACTAAATTTACAGAGGATGTTGTAAGGATCCTACAAATTTGAATTTGGAACACCTCAACAGAGATCAGTTAAAGAAGTCAACACACAGTCTGAAGTGTGGTGTGGCCACTGACTTCATACAACACTGAATCAGAGATTGTATTTATACAGAGGCAGTTTTGCCAAGTTGACGATCACCCTAGGGCAAATGAACCTATAAACTTTCCATTTCCCACAAAATCTTCATTTATGCAGAACAGGGCACAATGATGATTCCAATATGGAAACTATTTTTCCTGGATTTGTGTGGTTTCTTAAAATTACCATTGTGTTGTTGACAAGACATCTATAAGGCTGTTTTTTTCAAAAACTAAAAATTATCCTTTTATATTTTTGATAAGTTAAACACTGATGGAGGTTATATTTCTTTTTTGTTCTGGGTAGCGGAATGCATTGCAATCATGTCCTCAAAGGAGTCCTACTAAGCGAACATAATCTACCCTCTGTATTTAAGTCCAGCTTTCTTGAAAACACATTGGGCCAAGATTTCTATCTAATAAATATTGCCATGCTTCTATTTTCAGAGGCAGATCTAGCAGGTTAAAGATTTTGAAGATTTTCAGCTAAGGGCAAACATTTTTGGACTCTTGTCTGAATGTGAAGAACTTACTAACCTTCAAAACCAGCATGAATATTTCCATCTGCTCTGTTTTTGTGCCACAGTCTATTATGATTACATACTACACTGTGAATTGAATTCAAACAGTATGAAAGAGCATATGTGAGCACTGAATTTTTTTTAATAATAGAACAGATTTTTGGGGGGTAACATTTCAAGTGAAAACGCATGTAAGTGCTGTCTTTGAAGATGTAATACAATAAGTGTCTAAGCAGTAAGAAACATCAGGAAAGCCCACCACTCCTTACGAGAGTCAAGGTGATGAATTTGATATTGGCCGTACAGATGTGATCTTTTCTTGCTGCATGGGAATTTTTACATTTAACTCAATTGTATGTACACTGAGAAGAGAATACACTTGATAGGTATGCAAAATCAGATAGATCTTTATGGGGGTGAATCGTATTGCGTGCAAACTTTCTTCTAAGTAAATATTTAATTAGCTGCTCTTACTGAGATGCAATTGTTCAACGCCTTTGCTCAGTGCAATTGAAATACACGACACAGTAGATGACACTAAGGTCTGATAATGTGACACAGGCCTTGTCTGCTGAGTCCCTAAAATTGACTTTTCCACAATATGGTTCAGAGGAACTAATGTCAGATGACACTGATGGGCACGTCCATACAGCTTCACCCCTGACAGGGAGAAGGTAAGGCAGGGGAAGACTCATGGGGAAAGAATCAGAGAAGCCAAGGATGACTTGGAAAGAAACACCGGAAACAAAGCTGTATTGTGCAGGTGGTTTAGGCAAAAGTGTATGTTGAGCGATTGTTTCTAAATTTCCTGTGAAGTGAAATATCAGGGACAGGCTGAGCTTGTTCAGAAATTCAGCCTATGAGTAGGAAGTTTTTCCACTGTGGAGCTTTAAAGGTAGCTGCCCAAGTACAATTATGCTATGGAGAAAAGGGAAAGTCTGTCTGAAAGGGAGACATGAAGGTAATGGGCATCATCAGTACCATGAAGCAAACCTTTTTATCCACAATTAGCTGATCCCCTTTTCAGTTCAAACGAAGAATCTAATTCATGTTTGACTGAAATGCAGTTGAATTTCTACATCTTTATTTTCTTGTGTGTACAAAGTTCATTTTACCCTTATACGTGCAACATGCCTGTTGCCCTTACCAAGTAACATTCGCATCTCCAAATGCAAACGATTTTCCTGAGTCTGTAAAATTTTATTATGAAGTGTTGTTTTATATGAAAGCTCTTGTGAAAATGTAGCATACTGGAATTCATGCAAACCAACAGAAACCCAGAGCAAAGAGTCACCATTCAAGAAAAGTGTATCTAAGAAGCACAGGATATTAAGAATCATTCCTTCCTCAGTGAAAATTTTACCAGAGGTTTCACCCCACTTAGTTTTTAGGAACCAGTGTTGTCTGGATCTGGACATGGTATTTTTTATGTACTCTATAAAGTTCAGAAGTAGACCAATTATAACTATCAACAAGGACTTTTCTTTACAAGGGTTAACATGTCCTCAATAAACTCTATTATGGCCAATTAGATTTAGCTTCTCTTAATTTACATTTTAAACTTACTTGGCAGTTAATATTGAATGTTGTCATTAATTTTTTATTTGGCAAAGCCATGTAGAATCAGTCAAGATAAAAGACATACACATATTGCTAAAATTACTTTATATGCAGATATCCTTCATCCTGTAGGCTATTCGTCTATTGAGTTTTCCAGAGCAGTTGAAACACATTGTAATTATAAACTAGCTAAAGTATAGTGTTTTTAGTATAATTTATGTAGAAATCTTAACTTTTGTGGCTGCTTTAAATAGACAGCCATAACAATATGGAGTGTCTATCCCTTTAGAGCTTTCCTTGCTTGGTTGTGGTGCTCACTTTGAACTGTGTTCTCCTTGTAAATATTTTTTTATGGACATCTAAAAGAATCTGCAGGAACACTTTTAAAAATCCCAAAACTGATTTCAGTAGTGAAAACATGTATATTAAATTAAAAAGCAATAAAACTATTTATATTTCTGCTATACTAAATTTAAATTTGGGGCCACATCACAGCTTTCTGTCTGACATTCCTTCCTAGCTATAGATGCAACAATCCACTTCAGCTGAAAGAAGAGAAATTTAACTGTATTTATTTTTAATTTATGGAAGTGAAGGATAGGGCTGGGAAGGTTAAATAATTTTTACAAAATTAAAAACCCCACCTCTTAGGGTTTTCCTATTATTATGTTAGGGAAATGAAATAAAGTAATAAAATGAAATGAAATTAAATAAATGAAATAAAAATGAAATTATTTTATTCAGTTCTTCCTTATTTTCAGTTAAATATTCTTAATTTTCTGCTTGTACTAGTTGGTTTTACAGAACTCAAGAGACAATTCTAATATTTCTATATGGCTTTGCCAGCATAGACTGGCTGCAGTGTTTTATTGGCACCAACTCCAGCAGCCTGGGCTGTGCAGCTGTTCCTTTAATAGTGGCACTCTGAGCAACACACATGTAAAGCCCTCTGTGACATTTCCACACAGAGCATCCTCAGCCAGTCATTCGTCATGTGGGTGCCTAGAGATATACCTGCACTGGGCAATTGGCAGATTTCTACTGGACTGCTTGGAAAGTCAGTAGGTGTTCAGATCAATGCTTGCTCTTTAGGTTTTGCCTGTGGGTTTAGTTGAATTCCAGTTGCTTATTCATGCACTTACCTCTGACACGTGCTCTAACTGATTTCTTTTCAGCATGAAGTTGAAGAATCTCTGAGATGTATTGGTCTTTCCTAGCACAAGTAATTTTATCCTGTGTGTTTTCATAATGGAACTTTCCGGTGAAGTTGTAATGTTCTTTTAGAGCATGTGGGAATGTGATAAAATATTCAGCAGATTCATCCTCTTCCTGGAATTTGCATAGAACTTGTATCTCTCACAATTGAAACTTCAAGAAAGGGTAAAATGTTTTATGAAATTTACTGACCTGACATGATTTTGTTCTTTTATCCAGGGCAAAGTAATTTCATCAGCTTGTGGCTCTGGTGCTTAAATCTGATCTCCCCCTTGATCTAGCTTTAGAAGTAATGTTTTAAGGAATGAAATCTGGTAGGAAGGAGACTCAAGCCTGTTCTGATGAATGTTTCCAAGGATGCTATTACAGTCCTGGAACAATCTCCAAGTAATCTTTCACTGTTGAAAAACAAACACCTGTTGGCAAGACTGTTGAAAGTGAGCAGGTCCTTCATCCTCATATTAAATCAGAAGCCTCTGTTCAAGCACCCTCTGGCTAGATCTTCATGAATTTGGTTGCCATACATTGGCTGTACATTAATGGGAAACAGGTACTTGGTGGGATGTTGCACATGATTTTCACAGGTAGGTATTGTCTTAGGAAAGTACCTTCTACTTTATTCGCTTGGAGCAAAAAGTACAGTTTGGCTTATGATGGCAACCTAATCTATTGGATGGAAAAGTATTCTGGGAACTAAGTAACTTGGATTTCCTTCTTGCATCAGCCATTGGTCTGCTGGGTAATGGAAAATAAGTTTCCTCTAGTCTCTTTGTTTTCTTCCTTTTTTCTTGTTCACCTCTTCTGTTCTGTATTGCTTCTCATCTAAAAGAGCCTTAGGAGGATTTAGGTTCTGTCCTTTTGATACCTTTATTTCTTCTACTACTTTTGATCCTAGAAGAAAGAAGCAAATTTAGAGCTGAGTCAAGATTGGTCCTCATTGATTCTGTGAAATACTAAAGATAGATTTCATTGTGAACTGCTATTTTCCAACATTAATAGTTGTTTTAGTTGTTTTAGTTGGAATAAAATTAATTTCAGAGCTGCAGTTCACACAAATATTTTTAATAAAAAGGGAAATAAATAGCAAAGCAACAACAAGAAAAATTAATCCTTACTGCCTTTGCAGTTTTCTCTAATTAGAAAATTTCTGAGAGATTTCTAAAAATATTGACAGCTCCTTTTACTTCATATGTTGGGATTTTTAAAGTATATTCAGGCAATTTCCCTTAGAATTCAAGGTTCCCATAGATAACCAATCACTCACTGAAATATTCTACCACATTAACCATCCTATCCCATGCTGAGGGAAAGATTTGATTTGCTAGAGCAGCACAAGAAGCTTTTCTTGATTTCAAATAAGCTTCAGAAGAGAAAATTGTGTTCCTGGAATGTCTAGTTAATTACTTACAAGAAATAACTATCAGTACCACCATCTCCAGTAACAATTCTACTGAAAAAAAAAGTCAAGAGGGGTTTTACTGCATTTTTCATTTCTTCCTAACTAGAGACATAGGACAAGCTGCCTAATCCTCCATAAATCAATGGTGATACATGAATTATAAATGACAGATGGGTGCCATGGTTTGCAAGGTCATAGCAATGCTGTCAGGCAAAATACAAGAAGGTAATAAACACCATGTAGCTGTCCTGTGTCAGGGTGTACTTGCAACTCAGCCTTAGTATCGGTCATAAAAGAACATAGGAAGTAAAGAAACAGTAATTTGAATGTAATTCCTAGTTGTTTTATCAGAATTCCCTACACAATTTCTCTGTTACTACAGCAGGCAAGGAAGAGAGCTCAGACAGGGTAGCGATTACAGTGCTTTCTTTTGAAATGCAAATACTTGGTGATGGGGAAGATCATAGAGAAAACTTCCCTGCTGTATGAGTCTTAGTACTCATATGATGTCTTAGGAGGGACAGATGGCCTTTCAAGTCGCCTTTTAGCTTAATTTGTTATGATTCTTCAATTTTCATGCACCATATCTAGCTCTGGTGGAACTTGAATGCAGTTAGGCCCCCAAAGTTGCAATAGAAGTTAAAAACTTGTCTTTTTAATCCAGTGACAACTTGAGACAGGTTTTCTAAGGGCAAAGACTCTTTAGGCATAAACAGAAACTCCAGGTCATGAGCATCTCACACACACACGCGCATATTCTACACAACTTCTCAGACACATGCTTCTCCCCCTGCTCTGCCAAGGGTCAGAGACTTAACCCCAGACATTCTCTGCTGTGGGACTTCAGTGGAATCACTTACCCAGCTTCTACAAGCAAGACAATGGTAACAAATAGCCTTTAAATCCTAAAACCTAAATGCAGCTCCACAGATCTGTCTGTTAAATTTTAGCAGCCATGGATATCTTCCTCGGTACACATGTAATTCCGTGTTCAAACAGGTCTGAAGCCTTTTGTTTTGTGAAATTTTTGAATGCGCAACCTTTTTCCAACCTTTCATTTACCATAGACTTAATATATCTGTACGACACTACATTCCTTGAAAAAAAAATATATTGCAAGAAGAAATTTTCTTTCTACAGAACAGCTTAGTTTAGGAGGCAGAGGAATTTGAAATAACATCTTCACACATGTTGACCTTGGTACAGTGAAATATTCGCTATGCCAGCAATGAATGGAAAACCACAGGCTTTGTGAACAGAAGTGGTACTGGAAATTCACAAAGGAAATGGATTCACAGACAAATTCCATTCACCAGCTTTTCTATCAGTGTGGGGTTGATGTTGATGTCAGCCTGCAAATACAAGAAAATAAAAACCGGCAACATATGCCAAATCCTGCAGCCCTGACTGCCAGAAGCGCTGTTGTCAATAGCTCTTCCTCAGAGGCCTCTGAGCCTGTGGCAATGGACTTATTCTTCTGGAACAAGAACATCATAACGAAGTTCCTCCCTGCCCCTTCTGAGATGTTGAAACTAAAAGAACAACTGGCTGCATAATTATTTACCCAAACTCCATGGACAGGGATCAATTGTCTACTGCAGCCTTTGCTTATTTTCCAAAAAACTTATTTCAGACATATCACTGATTTTTTGTCAGACTAATGAAGAAAGGGAAAGAGCAGTGACAGCACTAAACCACTCCTAAACAAACCTGGGAGAACCCCAAAGTACAACTGGAATATCAGTGAATCCTTCAGGATGTGGAATTTCTCCAGCAGAACTCTCAGTACGAGGAAGCTTCACGCTGTGTTATTTTTGGCTGAGAAACAGCTTCAGCCTCAGGAAAACAAACAAACAAATAAAATATACCCCCCAATACCAATAAGGCTGGCTGAATTTTAAATATTTAGGAGGTGAATAAACTAAGCATCCAAACAAGGAATTCAGTTTGATTGTAAACTACCTGTGAACTAAAATTTACTTTGGAAGTTGTTTCAGTGAAATAATTATATTAAAAAATTATTGTTATCTGCTGCCTGTCTTTTGTCACCTCCCTTTCTTTCCTTTTCCCCAGGTCTTCCATTATTTCCTACTTTTAGCTCTCTTTTTAATCACTGCCACCTTCTGTTCATTTATTTGTCATGGGCCTGCAGCCAATCCTCTGTCACAGTAGCAATGCCTGTTGAGCAGGCATTTTCCAATTGTTGTCCTATTAGAGGGTGCTGAGGGTTATGATCTTGCTAAAGCCCAATTCATAAATTCAATTTTTCCAAGTTGCTTTGAGTTTAGAATCAGAGAAAATCTAGCAATCACTCGGAATTATTGAGCAATAGTGGCAGTACCTCTGAAATCCTATAGTGCAGCAGTTAGACAACTTCTCTAGGAGACAGTGCTGCCAGGGGCAAGCCCTGCTCCACCTGATTCAGATAAAGTCTTTGAACTAAAGTCTGCTACCTCAATAGGTTCAGCTGATTCAGAGAAAATGTGGAACTAGCTAGTAGAGCAGTTTATTGGGATTTCTAGGGAAATTAATCTCTCTCATTCTACTTTATATAAATACTAATTCCAACTTCATCCTGAGCATGTTTACAAGAGGGTTACCACAGGCTGACAGCCCTCCAGGAAGAAACAGGATTTTCTGAAACTTAGCTACATTTTTTGGTTCTATAATGAACTTTCAGGTTTTGTTTCTGTTTCCCAATATGTCTAGCTTCAGCTTGTGAAAGCATACATTTTCATCCCTAGTCTGTCATGAGGGAGAACATTACCTCTGCATCAAAGCGTAACATCTGTGATCACCAAGGCATCCTGTCCAGGGTCTGGCACTGGGGTGAGAGCAAGGATTAGGCGTGCTGTCTAAGCAAGTCGAGGGCTGCACAGTAATAGGAGAACAGGACTCAGGTACCATTGGTACCTTCTTGTATCCCTTTCTTCTCAATGTGTGTCAAAACTGAGATTGTCCCATAAGTGTAAACAAATAGAGTCTGCCATTCCCCACAAACCTCCCAAACATGTTACTTCAAATTCAGCCATCCGAGGACAAATCCTCCTAATTGTGTAACTGCTCTCTGTTCCCTTCTTAAAGTCTAATTAAGAGGTAAGCATATAATGAATGTTTTATTTAACCTACTTTGTGGTCCCTATGGTACGCTATCCCAGAGGCTAAACTTTCCTCTTCACGTAATTCTAGAAATATCATCAGATGAAAAACATGCCTACAACTTCCCCTTTCCCCTACCAGGTACCAGAAGAAAACAGAATAATTGAATATAGTAGTTATAGTTAATGCTAACTCCTTGAAATAAAAAATCAGCAAGAGAATTTTTCCTTTTTTTTTTTTCTCAGTGAACAAAAGTGATAGTGAAATTGTTTTGGTCAAAACTAGAGCAAAATGGAAGAGTCACTCTCAGTCTTCTCACAGTAAATCTGTATTTGTTACTGAGGAAAGTCAAGCCCAAGATCTTTGCGTGCTTGTACTCAGCCACAAAGAAGGACATTAGAAAGTTATATAAGAACTTCATTCCTAGTTTTAATTCTAAGGAATAGCTGAATTATTTTTGCTGGAACTTTCAGTCAGAGAAAAAAAATAATAAAGAAAACCAGCCTATGGGAAAAAAAAGCCAAATACAAAGAATTAAAATTCAATGAAGACTGGACAATCTTAGCTAAAGATGTTGCCAGTAACCACAGAGATGATGGAATAGTTTAGGTACATATGTATATATCTATATTTGACTAATATTCCTGCATCTATTATTGTCTAATTTTCATTATATATTTAATTTAGTTTGTACATTAAAACTGCACAGATGATAAAAAGGTCCCTTCCAACTCTAACCATTCTATGATTCTATGATTCGAGAAAATTAGAACTTTTAAAAAGGGAAATATTTTTAATTATAAATCTTTTTAATTCCAATTTAAAAATCTTTCTGAAATCTTACTTCAAAGCCAGTTGTAATCGCTTTTAAGATAGCTAGAAATGCTGAAAGTACCATCCAGTTTTCTTACAGACTGAAAAGGCAGAGAAGGTACAAAGAATAGAAGAATAGACAAAAGTGGAAGAGTATCTTTGTAGAGGTTGCTTTATAAAACCTTTTGTTTTCTCATAAAAAATTCACTGTAGGGGATTCAACTTTAAATAATGATTTCAAAGCAAATTTTGACTCAAGAGTAACTGTAAATCTATGAAACATGAGCACTAAGCACTGAAGATTGCATTGTGTTGTGATGACAAAGAGGATGAAGCTGAATGGCAATCTAGTATTAGGCTTTTGTACTGGTGTGGCTCACGTGTGTGAAGGAATGGGGTAGACAGGCTGTTATAACAAGAGGCATACAGTGGGTTTATGAGAGAAAAGAGATTCCTCTCTTGAGACTTCCTTTTGTGCCTGAATTATCAGAAAAATTGAAATTAGACGTACAATTCTCCTCACAGAAATGGGGTCACATACCCAGCATCCATCTCCAGAGAGCTCCTCATCTCAGTGCAAGGAAGAGGTGAGCCCTAGGACTGCCCCCAGCACAATCAGCATTAAACTTGCAAGGTTGCTCAGGCAGTAGCTAAGAGGTGGGTCTCACTGTAGTCCCATCCACAGACCTTACAACCTAGGCTGCTTAGTGGCTCATCCTGAAGCCTCTCGTTTACCTCTGCTTGCTGATCCCCTAAACTCTTTGAGGACAGAATGAGTTCCAAAAATCTCTTTCCTATCTTACCTTTCCCCTTGTATGAGAGACAAAAAAGAAATCACAGCTTCCTACTCCTCTCTCTGACATGTTTCATGCTGAGGATCTTTGTGCTGTTATACTGGCTGAACAAAAAATATAAAAATCCTACAAAAACCCCTCTTCACCTTGCCCACCAACAAAAGAAAATGGATAGCACCTAACATAGTACAAGAACTGTGCCCAAACTGAGAGTGGTTTCATAGTGGGGAATACTTTTGGGTCAGGATATTATTTCTAGTTCTCTTTAAAGAAAAAAATGTTAGTCTTGAAAATATAAAGAAAGCAGATATAGAGATCAATTAAATAACCTTGTTAATCCACAAATACTAACTTTGTAGTTTTCCTGAAGCGCAGGTACACAACTGAAAGTAGAGTCCAGCCAAAATGACTTCCTGTCCATGCCCCCTCCTGTTCCATTTACATTTATTTTTGTATAGTCTTCTCTCAGATGGATCTATTGCTAAAAGATGTAAATATCTGGGGCTGCCTTTCACCTTGCTTATTTATTAGGGAAGTTATTCTTAGGATGACACCAGATAATGCTGAACTACATTTGTTAAAGAAAACAAGACCATTTTAATAAAACCCATCCAACCTACCCTGTTCCATCCTATCCATTCCAGTTGTCTTCTTGAGTTTCTTTCCCCCGTCTTTAAATTATATTTGAGATAGAACTTGTATTTGACAAGCTGGATCTATTCAAAAAGCATCTTAAAAAAAAAAAAAAAGTTTAATGAAGCTAAGACTGGAAATGCTGACTTCCATAAAAATCCAATATAAAATCTGGCAGCTTTGTAAACATACCAAGATGTTTTGGCTTAATAAGAAATAGCACAAAATGAGGCAATAATTAGAGATGATTCGGGGCATTCTAATTGCCAAAGCAGCACTCTGTGTTGATCACTTTTCTTAAGGCAAAAAGGCTAATCAAGGGAACTAATATAGAGCAAGGATATGAGGTGCATTAAATGAAATGGGGTACTCCATGCTTTCTTGCATCCATGCACATTTTTTCTCCTATAGAGATTACTGTCTGGACAAATATAAGTAGTGTATTTCTAGTCCCCTATGATTTCCTTTGAGGTAAACTTCATAAGTGCCTTCATTAAATTTATTAATCATTAGGATCCCTCAAAAATATTTCCAAGAAAAACAAAACAATAAATACTTTTACAAAACATCTTCATAAATGTCAGAAAATCCCCACCAACATAAGATATAGTACAAAATTTTCTGTTATCACAGAAAATCACGTAATAGCATAGTTAAACATAAATCAAGATATGCCCTCACTGATTCAGTCTGGAAAGCTCCTCAGAAGAACACACACTGGAGAAACAGATCCTAATAACCCATTAAACCCAACAAACGCACCTGATGTCTGCTGACTTTAAATTCCTTTGATGATCTTTGCATGACTGCACTGAATTGAAATGTCCCAGTTTCTTGTAATTGCAATTATTTTTTATGTAATCTCTAACTGCAACCACGCAATATGAATAAAGTTCAAAAGTAGGTTTTATTTAAGGACTTTGCTCATTTGGTTATATCTCCCACCCCAAATGTCACAGAAAATGTCTTTTTATGTATTGTGGTTTGTAATTGCCCAGGTGGCATGCAGTCCAGATCATGACCTTCTTCTACTTCCTTGAACAGCAACTCAGAAATCACAAAAGATCATTTCAGGAGCTAACTAGACCTTCTGGCAAATTGTCAGACAGTGAGCATGCAGACAAGATAATTTCACCAAAAGTAGGTATCTATAATATGTACACGGGGGACTGTTCAGTGACTCTTTTTACAGTCACTGGAGAGAAAAAGATATTTTACACCAAAGGAAAGTGTGGTTTCTCATCCTACTGGAGGTGCTTAAAGAGATGTCATGAATAGTACCCTAAAATTTATTATTCTGTATGTTGTCTGCAAAGATACTGTAGGTTCCTTGGCTCAATTATTAAAGTATTTATCTTCTTCAAAGACTGATTTGAGACTAATTCCTCCTTAAAAATGACAAAACTGGTAGTGTTTACTGTTCCACCTTCATTATATATTCTGTCTCTGATGTTGTTTCTTCCCCAATAATTGCCTTGTCAAGATAGTCAGTCCTTAAAGCCAAGATCCAGGTGGGATGCACCAGCGTAAAATGAATAGAGAAGATACTTGAGGCATAAAAAAAAACATTAGTGAAGTGACGGGTTAACTATGACTAAGCCCTAGTAGGCCAACTTCTATAGAGGTCTATTTAGAAAAGAACATGTAAACACATCTCAGTAGTCATTTCAACAATCTGAGTTGATTACTGCATTATCCTCTAGAATCACACTAAATAGATCTTTACTGGGCTGAGGGCTCGAGATACAGAAATAAAGTTTGGTCAAGATTGCTTCCATAGAAGCCTCATCACTGTTCCACCAGTGTATCAACTTGCTGCTGGGTCTTCTCCAACATGTGATTTGTGCCTGTATTGGTAAACTGAAGAGGGTTATGGTCCAAGCTCTGCTCAAGAAAGTAAATTTGTTCATATTCCTATGTGGAGCAATTTTGGGCCTGTGCTGGCTGCTGAACTGATTCCGGGCATTTGACTGAGACTCTGCTTTTTGTCACAGGCTAAAACTACGTCAGGACTTGTGTTAACATTTGAATGCCAGCACTTGGACCCATGCCTTGAATGAGCTTAATTTATTAGTATATTCATAATCTTAATGCCTCAGACTCTTGCTCAGGATCAAACCTGGTTTACTTGACACAGAATTCCCTAAGGGAAACACAGAACAAGAAAAAACAAATATTCGTAAGCCCAAGAAACTACAAATAGAAACCCTGGAAATGCTACACACATCATATTAAAAGAAAATTAGCCTGAAAACCAGGTACTAGATTATTACCACAAAGTTATCAGAAATGCTATAAGGTTATCACAGAAATGAAGTTCCAGTAAAGATATACTGCCTTACTGCATAAGAATGAAGTAAACTAGTGATTTAGAAACATATGGTTTTGTGGAAACATTATTGGTTTTTGAGTTTATAAAAAATGAATGCATTAGTAATATATCTACATAAGTTTACAAATATTCCAAAAGTTCTAAAGACAACATGCTAATAGTGATCACTGCTAGATTTTGGACATAATTTGGACATACTTCTCCTAAAAAATTGCCTAAAGCCATCTGCTGACAAAAAAGGAATCCCAAATACAAACAAAATTAATTGCTGTGAGGTTACACAGAGGCAAAAAAACAGGATAGGGATCAAAGTGTATTCAACTGAAAACTCATCTGTATTTGTGATAACTGGCAGAAAATGAACACGAAAAATGTTTTGGTTTTGGTGCAAAATACAAAGCAACACTATAGATTTACCTCATGAAACAATACTGAGATTTCTGAATGGACATCAGCTCAGAGGAGGCAAATAGGAATAAGAAAGGGAATCTTAAAATGATAGTTAAAATCCAATGACCTGGTACCCTGGAATAGGATTTAGCAAATGAAATAGAAAAAACAACTATAATAAGTTAAAGATCCTCCACGTCCTACAGAATGAAACTGCTTTAAGAGAGAGTTAGCTCTTTTAGAAAGTTTTCACTGTTCTCAGTAGAGAAGAGCTTTGCTATGGAGGACGATGAACCACCACGTCACATCAAATTGCTTGGAGCATCCATATTGGAAGTATTTCAAGAAAGAAAATATAAATAAATAAAGCAGGTTTCCCAGTTTTACCAGAGCCATGAAGATCAGTAATAGCATTCCTGTAGACCAAAATTAACTTTCATGGCATGCTAGAAACAAGGGAAAAAAATAATAACCAAGCTGCAACATTAAACAAAAACACAGAATAAGTGATGAGTGCATGTTTTCACCTTCCAAGCCCTGAAAAAACAGTAACTTCCTTAAAGTTATTGCTAAGCCTGTCTGATGGCTAAATATACCTTATTCTCCAAAAATGTTTCTAACACTAGTTACCAATTCAGATAGAAAACAAGATTAGCCACATGCACTGTCAAGTGCATAAAGAACTTCCATATTTCTCCAAGGAAATGAAAACCAGATGAAGATGAGTTGGTTGATTCCTCATTGGTAGGATGTGTTTTATGGTATAGAGGTTTCCATCACTATGATAAAGTGTCTTTTGTACCACAGCTGTAATGAAGGTTTATCAGAGACAGAAGAACATGAAGAAAATGTGATATCGCTATATCTAATCTTCTACATTTCTGAATGAAAGCTCAATTATAATAGATAGGAATCAGATTTTAGAAACTCAGTACTGCCAGTGGCCATGTCTGATCCAATAAACATCCAGTGCCAGATATTCTAGACAGTTATATTACTAAAGAATGGGTAATTTCACTATATTATCAATAAAAATTACCCTGTGGGACAAAAAAGACTTAAATACAAGTCACTTCTCACTTTTATTTGATTCCCACCTGTTCCGTGTCTGTCTCATTTTATGATAGGTCATGGTAAGTGTTTGGTGTAAACACCATTTCTTTAGAGTTCATTATAAAAGTATCTTTTGCTTGAGTTCTTGCAGCCGCTTGTAATTCTATAAGTTTAAGCTACAATCATAACTTTCTAATAGAAATATTTTCATAAAGGAAACCCCCAGCTTCACCTAACAAAATACATATTTATGGAAATAAAAGTAGGAATATACTGAAGAATATTCAGGACAGATTACAATGATATCAACAATCAGTCTGTGACAGTTGCAATGCAGGTAATGGAAAAATAAGATAATTGGGTTTTAACTCCTGAGGTTTTGCCTAAACAATAAATTCATATGGTAATTTTAAACTGTTTTTTGATTGCTATAACTTCAAAGGAGCAGAAGCCACATGCCAATTATGTGCTACAACATGAGCTTTAAAATTCACTGATGAATATCCATTGTCTTCCCTTTACAGTTACTTTCCTTTCCCTTTCTCCCAAAACCTCATGATCTGAATGACTTCACCTACTGTCACTTTTCAAACGGACACAGCCACAATGACTCTAGCTGTAATGGACAATAACAGAAATTGCATTCATCCTCATTTTTGTTACTGTTATTAGACCTCCCAAAATACTAAATGAGCATTAATTCAAGATCCTTCAGCACAGAAAGTTCCTATGAATGCTACCATGAGTGCATTCCTCCAAGGACTCTCCATAATGCTATTTCATCCTTTCTCAGCCGCCCTCTAAACTGCTTATCCTCCCAATCCCTGATTGTACCCTTTTCTCGGTGTCTTAAACTCAGCATGAAGAAGCTGAGTGATAAAAAGTATCTGTTCCTCTTTGCTGACCTGTCTACATATAGTAGAATCACCACAAAGAAACTTTCTTAGAGGACATCCTTTTTCACATTGAGTGACTGCTGGAAGATGTGGGGTGTCTTGGCAAAGCACGGGTTGTGGTTGTTTCAGTCCTAATGAATACAGTGGGAATGGACAGAGATTCCAATTACATCCAAATATATCTGATTTCATTAATCAGGAGAGAATTAACTGGAAGCCATCCCCAGCCCTCACCCCAAATATAAATCCAAACCCAAAAGCTCAGTAGTTGCTTGCCCAGAAGTCATTAATAAGAAATTAAATGGAATAACATTAAGGGAGGTATTGACCTTGAAATCACTGTCTCTGGCTCCTCTGACAAGATGTTGTTTTGTAATTTTTTGCATACTCCAGTATTTTTCTCCTTGTTTCTGGCTGGTGCATAAGCAGTGACATCTGAAGGTCAAAGGTCCAAACAGCATGTGCAGATGCGAGCCATGCACTGTAAGCATTGTAAGAAGGCAAAGGTTGATGAATCGCACACAATCCATCCTCCTCAGCTAACTTGAAAGTTCAAACCACCTCATTTGTTTAGTGATCATCTTGTCACGTACACTGCAGATGCACTAATAGATTTGTCTAGAATATGATATCTCAATCTCCTCATTCTCAAAATGGATGTGGAAACCAGTCACATGGACATTCAGAGGCTTTCAGTTTTTCTTCTGAGTCTATAAAATTGCACATACAGAAGTTCCCATGAAAATCAAGACATTTTTATCATGAGAAGATTGTTATAATTTTATTCTCTTATTGTTTAATTTTCTTGACAGCTTTTTCCTCTCCATTTTGTACTTGGTGTGTATGCAGTGCCTAGCTGTCACCATCTATTGTAAACAGAAACACACATGCTGTCCCTTCACACAACAAATAGGTGTCCCAAGCTACACAGCTTCCAGCTTCTCCCTCTGACTACAAATACCGAGGACATCTGGGTCCTTCAGCCTCATATCAGTCCACTTTAGTGCTTGCAGTCATGCCCCTGTCTCAAAACCCAGTCCTAATCCCTGAACATCCCCTCACTGCGCTTTAACTGCTAATTTTCAACTGTTCAAATGGCACAAGAGGCAGCTTCAGCAAGACCCCTTTTTCTGGACTTGGGAGGGTGTGAGGTTTGGCACTGGAAGGTTTATAGAAGAGAGAGAAGGGCATCAGATAGCAACTTCACACACTGTTCACAAGAGCAGAGGATGGAATAGGCTAAACTGCTGGGCAATTTGGCTTTCTTCATTTATGTTGTAAAAATGATGTTTTCTTTCTCTCTTCTCTTTCTTTTTTCCCAAAATTCCTCAGACTGTTGAGAGAAAAGGAAATACCTCTGTCTGTTATCATAATGGGTAAGACCATCCAAGGCAAGGTGTTTTCCTGGAGGCAGAGCTGAAACTTGCCAAAAAGCTGATAATTCTTTCATCATTGTGAAACTCTTGTCCCTTTTCCCAGGAAAAAAATTCATTAGGTGAAGAAACGATGAGCAGTAGCAATTCTGTGACCTATAGTTTCTAGAATCCTAAATGAGCCATGACTGTTATGAGAAGAAATTTCTTGTTCCATTGTCATAGGAGTACAGTCCCAACCTGAAATGGAAGGAAGTGTTTAACTTCTAAGGGGGAAAGCACTGGAGTGGAGGCTGGAGTCCCTACCAAGAGGCTGCAGTGAGGGGAGGCAACGCTTATTTCAGGGCTAGTGCATATGTGATCCTCACATGATCACCAGAGACTGTTTGCATGATATGCTCTACTGAAGTTCAAGTAACCATAGTAGTCACAGTGCCACTCCCATTGAGGTCCCAAAAGCTATGCCTTTGTTCAACCTCAAACGTTTCTTCTCTGCAGACCTCGGTGACCTTCCTCTTCAAGGATAAAAAATTTAGTAATCTGATAACTGGATCAAGAGGCATGGGCTCTCCACCATTTTGCAACTCATAATGTTTATACATGAGCTGATCATTGCGCAACCCTGTAGAGCAAGTCAGGAGAGCATGTTTTCCTTCACTCTGTACAGATATAAATGGAAACAAATTGCAGGGCAATAATACACCCATCCTGATATGCCTATAATGCACTTTTCTTTTAAATTTGTGTGCTTGTCAGGTACTTAAACTGAACACAAAAACTGTGTGTGGAAGGTTGAAGAGGTGGAAGTGAGACAGAAAGTGAATGTTGCCCTCTGGGAAAGATGAGTGACAATCCAGACCTAATAAATTGGACAGGAGCCCTAATAGTTCAGATGACCCTTTCTCCCTGAGATGCCTGTAGGAGGCTCTGTGAGAAACGTCTGAATGGCTGTCATGGTAAAAGGGAAGGTTGGGTCCCAAAATACAATATCTTCCAAGATCCTGAGAATAGCACATAGACCCTTTTACAGTCTGTGTACTCCATATATATGTTTTATGAGACACTTTCGAGTAATATAGGGGTTAACTAAATTGATATCTTGCAGAAATTTTCAGGGCAGGAAGGCTGTATTCACTTTTCTGAGGTTTCTTTTCAACATACTGTCAGAGGAGAGCTCCATTTTTGTCTCTCTTCTTTTACTTCTCTTTTTTTTTTGTTGGTTTGGTTTGGGTTTTTTTATTACCATTTATTCTAAGGAACTTTTTTAAAATGTTTTCATTTTGAGAATTGCACATGTTTTTACTGAGAGAACAATCATTTTAAAGGAAAAATTCCCGATCAGATTCATGGTATTATAGGGGATGCATTATTTCCACCTTTATATTTTATAAGACAGGCTAACTTGCTCAGAGTGCTTTGATGTTAAATAAGCATTGCCCCTACTAGTTGGTACATACCTTATGAAACTGTGCCCATTCTTGTGATACTGGGGATGTGATACCCAGATGATACTGGGACTTGGTCTATTTTAAGCAAGTTTAGGAAAAAAAATTGCTTTCCTTCCTTGCTGTATGGATTACGACCTGACTGTATTTCTACTATACCAATTTTAAATGACACAGTAAAGATTAACATGGCTCTGAATTACAGGATACAGCACAGAAGCATTTGGCAGAGAGTCTTTGAAATATGTATAATTTCCTGTATAATTTCCTGCTTTTTTATGCTTGAAAACTGCAGTAGGCATAGTCTCCATATGCTGCTTTGTTCCATATGCAGGGCATGATGTATAATTCCAACTTCTATTTAGCGGTGTTCTACTAATAAAGGATAATGAGATAACATAGTATAGCAGTATAATTTATGAATAGGCATCAAATAAAGGTTTGCAAAAGGAGTAAAACAAACAAGTGAGCCAACAACAGCAAGAACAAAAAAAAATTCCTCCATCTACAACTTTGCTTTCCATAGTCTGCCCTTGAAAGTAAATCAAAATCATGGAAAGCACTAATATCAGAACATTGTGAACCAGCTGTTTCTTACAGCTGACTAATTAGTCTGTATACCCAGCAAATCAAAAATATTTGTTACCGCTTAGGCAAAGTTATCCTACAGGAATTTGCATGTCAGTGCAATAAACTTTATCTGAAATAAGGGGAGTACCTTCTGCTTGAAGCAGCGTCTCTCTGCCAGCACTGGATGCTTGGAGGGAAGAGGACCCAGCCCACACCTGAGTTGCACCCTTTCCTTCTGTCATCAGCCTACATGCTCTGCACTGTTCCTTTGGATTGGTAAGAACAAATCTCCAAAGCCCCTTTGCTCCAATCTCTTTCTGCTCTCTTAGTTATCTGAACTGAGGCTGGAAAACAGAAAGGGGGAAGGGAATTTGTGCTAACTGGAAGTTGCTACATGAAGGTATTTTTCTGTGACCCTGGCAACACAATATTTTCCATATCAAGCAAATCTTTATTATCTGACACAGAGCTCAAGTTAATCCCTGCCTGGAAACGTAAAAGTGACAGAAAGAATTTGATGTTGCAGCTTTATCCCTTGCAGTGACTGTGCCCATGGCTAGCTATACCTTATACAATGCATATCCTTCTTCTTGCACCTTTTTTTCCTTCTTAATACACCAGAAACTTAGCCAGTTACCCAACTGTTCTGGGAGGGATAGGGGCTTATTTGTGTACAGAAAATGAAGCTGTACTTGAAGTACTGATGCATCTGTATTTTAGGTACCTCCGGTGAAACTGTCGTGATGAAGGGTTTGTACGTGGGTGCACTAGACCAAGAGACATGCCCACCCCCAGGATTCTCCTCCATGCCAGAGCTCTGGCAGGTGAAAAGCCTGAATAGGACAGAGCATGCCAAAGCTCTATCCTAGGCTTTGGACCTATATTTTCCTTCTGGGGAAACAGAGGTGAGGGAGGGGGGTCGAGTGGTGCTTTCCTGGGTCTCAATCCCATGTGGATTGGGATCTCATTATGATGCTCTCCCAGACTTGGAGAGCAGAAGAACAAACCAGGTACCACAGGACTCACTAGTTCTCTAAGTGCTGGGGTGGTAGCCTCTGGGGCTAATAATGCTTTTTGTTCTACATTTGTACAGACCCTGTCCAAATGTGGTTCCAGTACGTGGTTGAGACTTCAAGGTATAATGCAAGAAATTCAAGTGAATAGGGACTGTAGCATTCATTGCTTGGGACAATTTGGGAAGGAAGATGTTAACTCTGCAGCTGCACACACTCAGGTAGATCTCCTGCAGTCTTGACTGTGCCAATGTAAAACAGCTAAGGGATGAGGTAACCAATCCTTTACCAATTGCTCCTCCCAAACAAGGCAGAGAACAGTAGGGAATCACCTCTTCAAAGCCAGCTGAAAACGAGTCAACTGTAAGTAGGGAAAGACCGAGTTGCCAAGAAAACCATGGGAATTAACTCCAAATATCTGTGTGATAGGTCTTATAATTAGTGTCTGTGGCTGCACTGAAGATGAAGTTGTGAGATAATTTGGGACTACCACTATTACAGGAAACTTTTATGTCTACATACATATAGGTGACCAGGGACCTTAGCCAGTAAGAACTGAACAGCTGAGTTGCCTTCACTGTACAGCTGAGTCTTCATGTTCTCCATTTTGGCCTTCCCATGGTGGGATCCAAGGTACAGTGAGAACAGTCCACCAGTAACTCTCCCTCTGTTGTGGGATTTTCTGCACCATTAAATCACAGAGTAATACTGATAGAAAATGCTAACTACATAAACTGTCATGTTTAGTACTGGTTGCTCTTTCATTCAGAAAAAAATTGTTTCAGGAAAGATTATCAAATAAATATATTAAGATGGAAGAACAGTGACCAGAAAAAAAGTATCTTTCCCAGATTATCTTAAGTTAAGTTTCTCTGCTACATAGTTCCAGTTCTGTTGAATTATGGTGCTGACTTGCTGAGTATTTTCTACTCTGCCTTTGTTTATAAAAGTAGTTCAAAATAGAAAAAATTCACTCTATGAATATTATTTTTAGCCCTACTAGGATTTCTCAAACTGCAGAGAAATCACAGTTCTTCTCCACTGGAAGTTATCTATGGTAATTTGGCATATAATTTTTGTAAATTTGAAAATTACATTAAAGGAATGAAACAGCTGCAACACGGTGAGATGAGTTTCATGCCTTTAAGCAGTGAACAATGGTCAGAAGTAAAAAAGAAAATAATTCCAAATGTAAGACAACATTAAAAGTGTAATAGAACAAATACCCTTGTGTGATGGACCGAAGTGCCATAATTTGTAGCCAAGACATTGTAGCCTCCATCTCCGCAAAGTTCAGCCAGACACTAAAGCAGTAGTAAACATTCCAAGATTTGTGGCAGTAGCATACAGATGGATCCTTTGTAACAAAACAGCATACAATCTGATACATAAAGAACAGAATTTTAGAAGTTGTATGATGTTGTTGCAAATGTCTCCATATTGGTGCAGGTAGCTCCGTTAAACGCTTCAGAGTCAATAAGCATTTTACTCCTACTGTTGCAACTTGATGGGGACATCTTATCAAAATGTCATTGCATCTGATAATACTGTTTTGTTAAAATTCTTCTAATAATACTAAAATATTTGTTTGAAATATCTTAAAGCACTGAATTCACTGAATCCAAATGAGAGTCCTGGAAAGTACTTAATAGGTTTGGTCAGCCTTACTGATTGTAAGATGGAGTCTTCAGTCATAGGTGAGTTGATCTGATTGAGAGGCTGAGGACCTCAGACAAGCAAATTTCATTAGATCTGCATGTTTTACTCAGTAAAAAGTACTTAAGAACTCATTAGAGTAAATCTGCAGAATTTATATTCTAGATCTATAATATTCCATATTATACCTATATTCCCTGTTTCCCCTTTTTCATAAATGATAACGGATTATGAGCTATTACATAGAAAAGCAGATTTGAACACAATTTTACAATGGAAAATCAGAAGTTCTTATTATTGAGTGTCAGAGCTAGTGCTAAAAAAGCTTTGTTTGCCTGATGACACAGCGGTGGTGGTTTCTCCAGGAGACAGCTATGAAATGACAGCTATGAAATGTATAAAATCCTTTAGCATCCAATCTCATAAGCTGAGGGCTTTAAAAATAAGATTCAAACCTTGAATTAGGCTTAGGAGGGCCATGTTCAGAAGAAAGGTAAGTGAAGCAGCATTAATACACCTTAACAGTGTGTACAACTGCAGAGTGTTTGTTCCTTTCTCCGTTCAGCACAATCACATAATCACATAAACAGCATAATTATAAAAGTGGAGGAAGACAAGAGACCTCATGAGATCTTTCACTTCAAGTGTCATTTCCCTCCATCCTGAGTGCACAATACACCAACTAAGCACATTTTCAGAGAATGCACCAGGACCCAGGGCAAGCTCCAAAAGTCAGTGAGAAAAAATCTTGTGAGAGGTGATGTTTTCCACTTCCCGGCTACTGTCTGATCTGCCAAGTCAGAATAAGGTATGAAACTGGTGCCTCACATAGAAACAAAATGCCTTTAAAAAAGTGGCCAGCATCTTTCCACCTCTGTGTGATATGGTCTCCTGGGTTCCTCTGAATTTCTGTCAGCTCAATTAGCCTGTAATTTGGGAAATAAAAACACAGGCTGGTAAAGACCCCTTGAAAGCCTGTCCACTTCTGACTAAAGCCATTCCTTGATTGGACTTTAAATAGTCTATCTGGAAATACTTTCCTCTCAACATTTCTTTAAAATGACCTACTTAGGAGGTTCCATTGTATCTTGGTACAACCTATTATAGTGTGTCATGATCCCTGTAGTGAGAACATCTTCCTTCATATTTAACCCAGATCTCCTTTGTCACAGGTTAGAATGTTTTCTAGTTGTGCTGTCCCTCACAGACACAGTGAACAACTGATCACTGTCTTGTTTTTACAACCTTTATATAAATTAGAAGAGTTCTTTAATGTCCCCTGCGTCCTCTCTAAAATAAGCAAACTCAACTTTTTCCATCTTTTTCCACTGCTTTCTTAAACTATCATTTTCTTAACTATCATTCTTCCTAATTTCTTCTAAACTCTCTGCAATTCATATACCTACTTCCCAGAGTGTGGTATCCAAAAAATAGATAGTGGAAAAATATGACCAACAGGGAGTTGTCATTGTACAGAGGAGTCCTGTTTTGGTGTAAGTTTGACATAGTGTTTTGTTGGGTAGCAGGGAAAGAATGGTTGTTAATATAAGATACTGAGAATTGTAATTTTTCTTACATGTAAAATGTTAAAAAGTGAGATGGAGAAATTTTGAGAAAAAATATTATCTCTCTTTGCAAGACTAGAAGCATTTACATTTTAGCAATGAATGTACAAGAAACTCAGCTCTGATGCTCGTCCTTGTTAAATGAAATTCAATGTCACAAATGTTTACATAAGCAAGGATAATTAGTACCTCTGTAATCACTTTTACTGGCAGTCTATGAAAGAGCTGAATGCTTCAACTTTAGCACTTTAATCTAAAGTAAAGAATAAGTCAATGTTATGTAATCAAAACTATAAATATTGAGCACAAAATTACCAATTAAGGTTAGATACTAATAGGTCTCTAGGAATAATAATAATAAAAAATTACAGCATTCTAATTTTAAGCAAAGTTATTAACTAAGAGTTTGGTGTGCAGAATCTTCATTAGACCATCACCTCATTTTTTCAGGATATGTTTGCACAATAAATATTGAACAAATGTTGACTAAATCTGAGTGGAATAGCACTAAAATTTTTACAGAGTTGAAAATAGTCCCTAAGACTACCATACAGAGCTTGAAAATAAAAGTCATGCACAATGAAAGGAACAATGTCTCCTGATGACAACTTTTTCTATATTTCAGGAATCACGTACTTCATGTACTGGAAAATTCTGTTTCATAATTTCTTCTTAAATATTAGTAGGAAGACTGCCCTTCAAGATGCCTTGGCGGTCACTTCTTTCATAGTAATTTTTTATGAGAAATAGCATCCAACTTGATTTCCAGGATTAGCCACAATTTGACTCTTTCAAGTGAGTCATGGTCTATTGTGCCTGAATTATGCTATTTTAAAGGATGACCTAGGATTTTTCCATATTCAGGAGGCCTGCTCATCTGCAGGTGTTTTTCTTTCTGAAGGAATTAAATCTATAGTTATTTTGCATGTGGAAGGGGTTCTACATAAATTTAAGCAAAACCATTGACACTGAAACAATTCACTTTCTTGTAATATCTATTTGATAGAGAAACTAAAATTAATAATGTCTTAATTAGTTGTGTGTCTTTAGGACAGCTGATCTTCTCTGATTTATATTAATGACTGTGTTAATGCTTCTAAACCCTGCAACATTACTCCTAAAGGATTCTTATGAATAAATATTCAAGCTTCAATCATTTTTTGTTCTTTTATCGATATCTACTTAGAAAAATGACCTAGTTCCTGGTGTGCATATTGTATGTGTATTTTATAAGCCCCTTTAATTTTAAGATCATAAACAAATAGCACTCTGAAACAAACAATATGGGCCAAGTTGTTCCTTTAGGGGATTATTTTGGACAGCTGCACAGAAAATAAGTAGTGTGAGGCTTATTTACACATGGTCATTGAAGCATTCATTTCACTGATTTATAGGACAGCAAAAGGTCTTTGAGACACAGACCCAGCAATTTTGAGCTGAAGTTGAAAGAGAGGATTTTCTATCCCACCCCCCTCTAGAGATATTAAAAAATCAATAGAAAGATTTGTTGCCGGAACAGATAGATACAGTGCAGTCCTACATCCTGGATAATATTGATCTCAGTTGCTGAGTCTCCATTTTTCATACTGTAGTCATAATACATATTTGCAAAAGTCTTAATAATATATGGAATTGCTTCTGTAAAAGGTAAAACACACAGACCTTTTTTTAACTAAAATGAGAAGGCAATACTATGACCAATGCCACCAGGGCATTTTGAAAATGAAATGGGCTGAATGTTAATGGGCTGATTTTGGGAAACCAAAGTAGGGCATGATTTTCATAACCATTGAACACATTCTGATCCCATTGAAATGTTTATTGATATTCAACATTTCTTAATTTCATCTACGCTAATTAAAAAAATTACACCTCTGCATATGAGCTATTTATGCAAGGTTTTACATGTAGGCATCTCTAGGAAGTGCTAGATGAAACCTCCAGGCTCTGGAGGTGCATATTTTGTCTTTATTGACTGTAGGAGAAAAGAGTGAGTAGCTGAGACTCTAAAATACCTTATACAATTGGTTACCAATGTATATTGGTGTGAGTAACTGAAAATTGAGGTTATTTAAAATTATTGTCCACTTTTGAAATGTGGGCAGCTTAATGCAAAGGGTAGGAGGGATGAAAAAGCTCTAAATTTTCAACTTACACCACAACCTGACCTAAATCAAACAGCAATCTAAAAATGTATCAAATTCAATGGCATATTCATGGAATTTATTTTGTTTGGTGTCCACACAGGTTTAAAGTGCAGCTGTAACAATAAGAGAATAGCAAGATGACTTAGATGGTCATATTAGTGTTATTAGTGTCTGTGATATTGATGAAATAACATTATGTCTGAGCTTAGAAAAATATTACTTTTTTTGAATTAGAAAAGGCTCAGAAAGAAACCAAATAACTCACATTTATTCAAATTCTAGAAAATTTCCTTGCATTGGCACACTCATGAATATCAGTCCATTTAGCCTATGCAAATAGTAGGTTAAGAGGTAGAGTCTTCTCACAATTTATAATTTTTTTCTACCAAGTCAGGCTGACCAGCAGATCAAGGTCAACAAGCTTGTCAGAAGAACATAACTTCAGACAATAGAGAAGAGGCTGCCAATGACATCTGGTTACAGCTGTACGGGACAATTTGACTTCTCCTGTTTGGGTTCAGAGTCCTCCTGCTACTGCTGATGCGTGTGAGATGCTTAGGACAGGAAGCTTGGACTGAAAGACGTAAAGCAGTGTGGTGGTGTGCTCCCCCTATTTTGCTTTCCCCTCCTGCTCCTGCTTGGGCCTAGGCCACCATGGCCATCACAAGAGCAGTTGTGATAACTTGCACCTGGACTTTGGGGGATGGCTGGCAGCATAGTCAAAATACTGTCTGGAGCGGGGACCCAGAAATTTTGTTCCCATGAGAATATGACTATAGGTCAATTATCTTACTGTATAAATAGTGGTCAGCCCAAGAGCCCTTTGAGCTCTCCTGTATGGCAGCAGGCTGCAGGCCAGGATCTCCCCTTTTGTGAGGACGATCACTTAAGGTTCTACTCCTCGAGGTTGAGAGATTCCTTGCCGCAACAGATTCTCGGTAAGTGACTAATAGCATGCTAACCTTTGAAATCTTAGCTAAGTAAAGGATTGATTGTGCATATATAATCCTTTAGACATAAACCGTTGACCAAGTCTGGGACTAGGATTGGATCCTGCCGCACCCAGACTCCTCTCTGAGAAGGAGTTTAGAAAGCAAGGGGGTCCTTTCTGAACCTCGTGACTCAACGGGAGGGTGTCCCTGACAGCTTGTCTGACCCTGTCCTCTATGCAGTAAATAATAGAGTGTACCCTGACATCGAATCTCGTAAAACACTATCGCATTTAGTGCTGGTTGTATCGCACTTACTACTAATTTTGTTAAATCACTGTTTCACCTTAATAAATATTTCACTACTTCACTCTAACTAGTGAAGTTAATCCCTCCGTCCGCGACAGGCAGCATATTCTGCTCTTCAGAAATCAAGAGAATAACTGGTATATTGCAGGGTACAAGCAAGTGCCTCTTGCTTGTCTAAAGACCGCAGGCATGTAATGCTGCATCCAGCCTGCAAGAACTGGAGCTTTGAGAAATCCTGAATGATGAGTACTTGGGCAAAGGATGATTCAGCTGTCTGTGAGAGTTCCTGTTTCAATGAAATCTAAACCCTCTCTTTCCGCGTCCAACTCTCTGTCTCCACATAGACAGACCCCCTATGTTTTTACATTACAAGGTCCCAAAGTTATACAAAATTTATCTTTACCATGGAGATTTGAAAATCAGCGGTCTGAATAACAGCCATCTTTTAGAATTTGAAATCAATAGTGTGAATGTCTTTTGTCATTATTGTTGCTGAAAAAAAATCCAAGGATTAAAAAACATAATTCTTGAAGAATGTGTATGAAATTTCATCTGTCCAGTTCACAGAGTTTTGAGAATGATTCATACAGAGATGATAAAATTATCTTAATAGACTTGCTCCCTTATCCGGCAAATGTCCCTCCTTGCAAGCTTGTTGGAAGTCACAAGCAGTTTACATTGGTATGCTAGCAATGTTATTATCAGTGTAACTAAAAAGAAAAATACAGAAACATCAGGAAAAATGACTTTGGGATGTCTTTGGAAGGAATAATCTCTCAATTTCAAAATCATTCAGTTCAGAAACATTACCAGAATCAGGTTCCATTAAGGTAAATGGTACATTTTCACTTGATTTATTAGTCAAGGCCAGAAAAAATTCCTTAAACTTTCTTCTAAAGGTTAAAAACATATACTTATCATAGACTATATGTTTTTTATAAGTCAAAAAACCCCAACCTATTATATTTTATGAACACAGATTCCTTCAATTTCCTTTATACCTCATACATTCCAACACCCATGTTACATCTCCAAAGTCATAAAATAGAAAATATTTTAGAAAATTTAAAAACTACTTGGATAAGATGTGATAAAGGAGTATGGTATCCATGAAAAGGCTGTTTTTCAGGATTTATCAGATGAACAGTGATATTTATGCATCATTCTAGATTAGGTTCAAATGCAAGTGAAGCTTATGGATACAGTCAACTGCTGTAATTTTGAAGTTTTTAATAAAACTTTTTTGAGACTGTGACTCCAAGCACCAGAAATTCTCAGAATATAATTCAAATGAACAACTAAAACCCAGTTTCCACACTTTGCAAATAGGATGGTTTATATTATTTAGCTGTCCTTTTCTCCATTCTAAGGAGAGGTTTTAATTTTCCTTTGGAAAAAAAAAAAAGAATTTGACTTCTACAACATTCTGAGAGGAATTAAATTACTTTTACTAAATAAATGAATACTGCTGCCTTTTCTCCCTACCTCACTGTCCTGGTATCATTTTTGATCCTCTTCTGAACTGAATCAGCTGTCTATGGCTAGTCAAACTTACTGCAAAATGTAGTAGAAGACATGAAAATGTGAGTTATAATATTTTTCAGGTCTCTGGAACACACATATATGCCAGTCTTGATATGGACCATGGTATATAGTCACATACCGTACTTATTTCTTCAAGGAATCCTAGTTCAGTGGTTGCTTTTAGAGGATCTGAAAGATCAGTTCCAAAGTCCAAAGCAGAGAATCAACCCTACCTTTGCTCTTTCCTTCCTTTCTTTTTCTCCCTCAAAGTCATGTTTATATAAAAGCCTTGTATATTTACCAGATATTATTCCCATGCAATGAATTTAAAAGTGTAAAACCTTGTTTGTAAAATAAAATTTATAAAATACTTGAAAGGATGTCAAATGGACATTTGTTAGAATGAAAACTTTTTGCAAGCATCATCTAGTGATAACCCATAAAAATAACTTACACTCTAAAGATCATACTCAGCCAAAAAAGCCAGTGAAGTCAACTGACATTTGTTTCAGTATAACTTGGTTTAGAATCCTAGCACTATAGAGGAATACAAAGGAAACAAAAGGTATACATGAAGGATTGCAATATGAAGATACTAGATGGTGATTTTATGCAAGTCTTTAAATACATCAACAAAACCAGTATGATTCTGTGATTATGACATATCTTATATTTGATCAGTAGTTAAGAAAGATACAAAATAGAAGTTTCTGAAGTTAGACATTTACAAGCAAGCCCAAATTGTTTCAAAGCTTGCTATGGAGATCCAGGGATAATTTATGCTAGTTTTCTACAGCTGTTGCAGCAAGAAGGAGGCTCGGAAGGAGAAAAGAGATAATGTTGTGCCAATATTTAAATGGAATGATCCTTAGACATCAGCCTGATATTGATTCTGGGAAAAATAATGGAACAACTGATATGAGACACAAGTAATAAAGAATTAAGGAGACTAATTAATGCCAGTCAACAGTTTGTACAAAATAGATGTTATTTAACTAACATAATACCCTTTTAATGAGATTACAAGTTTGACTGATAAAATTAGCAGTACTGATAGAATACAAATGCATATATATAAACCTAACTGATTTTCCTGCAGGACACATAGGGATCCTTGGTCCAAGTAAGGAATTTTTTCAAATAAATGTTAAGGATTCAAATAGAGAGTAATTATTGATCAAATGTACAGATTGACAAATTTAGGGGAAAGGTAAAACGCAAGGGAGGGTCACTGTTGCAGAAAGATGTGGATTATTTGTTTGCCTGGGCATAATTTAATGCAGTTAAACATGCAGCCATCATTGGCTGTTCTGAAAAGTATTTTGACCTCCAAAGGACTTTCAAAGGGATTTACTTGATATTGTAGATGACCAGCTAACTGTAAGCCTCTGATCTGATTCTTTTGCACTTCTATGTCCTTGGCCAACTAAACAGAAAAATATCAAGACAAGCAGACATTTCATTTTACCACTATATTTAGTATAGTGAGTCCATTCCTGATTTATTGTAACCAGGACAAGTGGTAGAATAAGACAAGTGATATAAAGCTAGAATGCACACTTCAGCAGGCATTTTCATACCTCAACATTGATTATCTCAAACTATAGAAGTCGAAATATTTTTAAATATACAATGTTATCAAGCTATGGAAGTCCAAATATTTTTAAATATTGCAATGATATCAAATGAATATAAGCTTTTTAAGTTTTCAGAAGATTGTGTTTTTGATAATCAAACTTCATTCTGGCATTTTTGTCTTCATGGATTGTTTAATTTCTATATTATTGTATATAACATAAGGTGCTGATCTCTTCTCCCTCGTATCCAGTGACAAGATGCAAGGCTCAAAGCTGTGTCAAAGTAGGTTTAGACTTGACATTAGGAAGCATTTCTTTTCTGAGAAGGTGATCAAACATTGCAACAGGCTCCCTAGAGAGGTGGTTGGTGCCCCAAGCCTGTCAGTTGTACTTGGACAATGCTCTTAATAATACGCTTTAAATTTTGGTCAGCCCTGATTTGGTCAGGCAGTTGGACCAGACATTCCAACTGAAATTATTCTATTCTATTCTAGTCTATTCTATTCGATTCTAAATTAAAATCATCCTCTAATTCTTTTAGGAAAAAATCTCTTCCTGTCATTCTATCGCTTAATTATATTGATTATCAATAACAAGTTACAGAGATTACACTGTGCATGAGCAAACAGCATATACTCTTATCACATCCATTAAAAATGAATTTTTTTTGCTTTGTTATAAGAAGTCTAAGTAAGAAAATACAGTGTTACTTATTCATAAACTATCAATGATATCAACACCACTTAAACATCTAATGCAAACATAATTTTAAAAGCCATCAAATTGAAAAATTTATACTATTCTTATGGCATTATAACATAAAAAAAGGCTGAAAGAATTTTTATGTCAGTGTCTTGATGCATTTTAAGACACTGTAGAATCATAAAGTCATTCAGACTGGAAGGGACTTCAGGAGGTCCCTGCTCACAGCAGGGTTGGCTATTGGGTCAGACCATGTAGCTCAAGTTGATTCAGTGGGGGATTGAAAACTCCCAAGTACAGAAACTGCACAACCTCTCTGGGCAGCCTGTGCCACTGCCTGACTGTCCTCATGGGAAACAACTTCTCCTTACATCCAGCGTAAACTTCTCTTGTTTGAACTTAACGCTGCTTGTCCCTTGTCCTGGCACCGTGTACTGCTGTGTAGAGCCTGGCTCCATCTCCTCCATAACTTCCGTGACGTTCTGGTTCAAGGTGTTGGGTGTTTGTATTTTAACGAAACATTTATGTATTTTGCACATGATAAGCAGCCACTTTGCTTAAATACTAGAGCTAGAACCCTTCCATTAGCAACCATTTTAGCATCATTATCATTGATTTTCATTGAGGATTTTGGTGACACCTATGTGTAATATCTTTAAATAATCATGTCAAGCTAATACAAAACAGCCCCACAGCTGAACACTGGAAGAGCTATCTGCATTGTTTAACAAAGGAAAAGTTAAGCCATGACTTGATAACAGGGAGGACAAAATATGGACGTTTTCTTCAATCTAGCAGAGCACAACAAAAGCCCAGGGCCAAATGTTGAAACCATGCCAATTCATGCCGGAAATAAGGTGTACACTTTTAACACTGGGGATAAATAATGCTTCAGCTACCCAGCCTGAGGTCGTGGCGTATTCTTCTGGAAATATTAAACTGGACTGAATGTTTTTTCCTGTAAAAGATATGCTCTACTTCAAACAGGAATTAAATCAGGAGCATCCTGTGGCTTGTGTTATGCAGGGGGTCAGAATAGATGATCACAATGGTCCCTTCTGGTCTTAACATTTACGAATCTAAATGGAACATAGCACCAGGAGAACTGAAAGCCCCTCACAGATTTAATAAAAGCCAAGAGCACATGACTGACCCAGAGGCAATTTGAGAGTTGCTAGCATGACCGACTGCTGATAACGTAGGGCTCTGCCAAGTGGCCAGACACCAGCACTGAGAGAACACATTTCACAACCTGACATCTGGGATTTCAGGTAGTTGTGTGTATCATGTGCAGCAATTTTAATGACTAGAGAAGAGGAGGAAAGCTTTAAGCTACTAGGAAAGTGATTCTCTTAAAGAGACAAATAGAAGAAAATTCAGTTTACTTAATTTTATCCCCTCACAAATTAAATAATAGGATTAATTATTTGAGTACTGAAGTATTTACTTTTTACTTAAATATCTAGTAGTTATGAACACTGCATATAAAATTTATTCATATTCTAACATTGGCATTTATTTTTAATTCTTAGCTGAAAACCTTATTATTAACTCTGCAGGAAAAAAAAGAGAAAATATAAAGGAAGAAGACATAGCCATAGCTGGCATAGTGGCTAAGCTTGGATTTTTCATTTCCATATCTCCACACACAATGAATAAGCCAATTTTATTGTTTCATAGTCACTTTTTCTTGACCACCTCAGCTCTATCCATTTCTTAGACACTGCAATCACTTCAATAATTTCGATGTATTTATGTATTATTTAAAATGAGATATTTCACAGAAACAGAGGATGAAACTCAGCTCATCTAAACTTAAAAGTATACAACATAAATGTCTGTTTTTTGGTTTAGTCATCCTGGGCTCCCTCAGCAATCAGCAAAAAGGAACTGGCACTTTTGAAGTGTGATTTTTCTGATCTACTTTAGATGTATATTTGAAGATGAGATTAATTTCTCAGGTTAGTACTCTTCAGTTTGGAAAAGAGACAACAGGGAGAAAGGCTGTGAAATGCTAAATGACTACAAAATGATGAGTGGCCTGCAAAAAGGTGAAAAGAAATCAGCTGTTCAGTGTTTCAAAAAAAAAAAAAAAGAAAGACCAAAAAAAAAGATATTAAACGAAGATGCCTGTAGCTTCATTAAATCAACCACACTGAAAATGAACAAAAGCGGTCCTAGGCCCTTCACAAGATCTGTGAAACTGCATGCCAAAGGACTATGTGGCTGCTTAAAGTGTGTTTGGATGTTAAAAGAAGGTAAGACAAGTACATGTAAGAGAAATAATTTGTAAATTCTTAAAATCTCAAAATTACATGCACTGCAGAAAAATCCTTTGAGTTGAAATAACTGGAGATCAGGAAAGTAACCAGGAAAAGTGCCATATATGTTCTTAGTTTTCCCTAAGGCAGGTGGACCCCTGGTGAGCCTAAGTATGGTTGCTGTTATGCTCATACACTGACTATAGTGGATGACTTAGAATAGTGATTTGAGATGAAAGTTAACATCTACACTGCATATGACTGCATTTGATCAGATGAAATCCTTGGAGTGTCTTTAACAACAAAATGAGCTCAGTTTTAAAATAGGATGTATATGGGAGAAAGAAGGAAACCCACCAATAAGGTGCTGGTTTTAGCATTTCTGTAGGTAATCCAACTTCTCACCACTGTTCTTTTTGTACCTGGTTCCTGCAGTCCATTAGTATAATCACAAGGCTATTGGCTGTTCAAATACTACTTTGCTAGTTTGTGAAATCCGAAATCCAATGGGGTTTCCCCATGCAGGTTAAAAAGGACTGTTGTGGGTTAATCCCAGCTGGCAGCTAAACCCCACACAGCCGCTCACTCCATCTCCCCCAGTGGGATGAGGGAGGCAATTGGAAGGGCAAAAGTGAGAAAGCTGAGTTACATGGCTCGCCAGGGAGACCTGGTTCTCTGTTATTTACAAAAGGAGGTTCAGCTGATTAGACATATTAGTTTTAATTTAAACTAGATGAATTCCATTCTTCATTTTTGTGTTTTTCAGAAAACGTTAAAATTATTCTGTTCTAATACGCTGGGGGGCTGGGGCGTGTAAGTCTGCATATATCCATGCAGTCACAGAACCAAGAGACTAAGGTATGTTTGGACTATCTTCCTGTCAAGATATGGCTCTTATCCACATCAATATTGAATATAAGCAAACTGTATTATGTTAATCAATGAACTTAGAAGAGCATCTCAGCAGATTAATTACTATAACCCTTGACTATTTTTTTCAAATATCTAATATAGCACACATGAAAAACTCCACATTGTCTCCCCTTTCCTGCAATTCCTGCCAGATCTTGTAACACAGCTTGGCATATGCATAGGATCACTTTCTCTTTAAGAAACGGCAAGGTGTTTATTTGCTTTCCTTTTGTCTTAATTGACTATTCTGATGAAAGTCCTGGCAAGAAGCAATACTGCCTTTAAGAGCAGAGTAAGAAAACAGTGCTCAGATGGCTCTGCAGAGTGCAAGGCTCTCCCCTGCTCATGCTCTTTTCATGATACCCATGGTCCATTTTCACAGTGTTTGCTTGATTCCCTGATGGATCATAGAGAGAAATCTGAGCAATGTCAGCAGCCACAGGCTGCTGCCCATTTTACTTCTCTCTTTCCTTTCTCTCCCCTCTCAAAGACTGATGTCCAATATATAATGAAACTCACTATATTCTGCAGAATCCAGAATCATGTATCCTTTATTTATACTATGGTGGTGCAACCATATCAGCTAACATGTATTTTATACATATAATTCGAACATTTTCTGAAAAGCTGAATAATAGTTTCCTTAAATCAAAAAATAAAATTAAGCCAGAGTGTGTAGTATTAGTTAGATCGGTATCTTCTTCTGTGTTGATCACTTCAAATTTTTCACATGAGATTGGATACATTTAACCAGGAAAAAGTTTAAAGCAAGTGACAAAGACAACCCTCCAGACTTCCCATATGACTTTAAACTGAATGTAGAATGAAGGGAAAAAAGGTAAAAAAAAGACTTTATAGTACATTTTGAAGGATAGGTGTCTTTACCTATTGTAACAAATCTCAGTGTGTTTCAAAAATGCACAACATCACAGAACATAAAGAAATAAATAGATCTTCAGCTAACAGCAGACCAGGGATGTTTTTAAAACATCAAGTTCATGTATGCACTGCAAATTCTTCTCCAACATTGTAGATTGAAAGGGATAAAAGTCAGCAGACACTTTTTTGATAAAATATCTGCATTGTTCAAAGAGTTTTATGGAATACACAAGATGATCTTTGGAAAATTATGGTATGGTTAAAATTATGGAAAGAGATTCTGCTGTAACAAATAGAGCAACACTGTGGTTCGAGATGGTGGAAAATATCCTTTGGCAGTTTGTGGTGGGAGCCAATGCACTTTAAGGGTTTTCTTGCTCATTGCTTGTGTAGTTTGAGTATTAGATCATAAAGAAGCTATCTTATGGATTTATGAACAAATTACAATGCTGATTTTGCTGATGACATTACCTGGATCAGCTCTGTGTATTGATGGCAAAAAAAAGACCCACCAAACAGCAAGCAAATCAAAACAAAACAGGTTGATGGTTTCATCAATGAAAGGAAGACAAAAATATGGTTATTAATGTCCCCAAAGGAGCATAACTTCAGGAAGAGAAATATTAAAGAAATAAGTCAGTTTTCCTATCAGGAGTGGAGCCTTGCAATGAAAATGATACTGTGGTAAACATCCAACAATGATGACCAAATGCTGCTAACAGCCTTTTAACCTTGAAAAGATTTGGAAAAATAGCATGGTTAGCATTGTCCCAAATATGATTTTCAACACTGTCATCTTTATGAAATAGTCATAAACATTTTCAGAAGTGTTTAGGAAGAACTATTAACTTATTCAAAAGGTTTGATTGCAGGAGTTTATCTAAACTTATTGGGGAACTCATTATACTTTAATTTCTGAGTAAGGAAACCAATGTCCTGAATCAACAATGAGAAAAAAATGGGGATCAACATATTCAGGGTAAATTTAAGAGTAATATCAATATGCCCTTTATGTCAAGTGGTAACCATTCAGGAGTAGAAGATGAATGAGAGCTATGAAAACACTACAGAGAACAACAGGGAGAGAAAGCCAGTCCATAAACGTAACACTAAAAATATGAAGACCATCATAAAAATAATGAAATAAATTGCTGAAACCAGTATCCAACCCATGACCAGGATGGTGCAGAAAAACAGGCAAGAGAAAAATCACTTTTCTTCGCTGAAGATATCATAAAAGGTTTTAACTCCTGAAGGAGAGCTGAATTATCTCTTAAGGATTTGTGATCATTCTCACTATTCACAGTAAATTGTGCCTATAGTCCTTTCCCCAGTATGCTGATTATGCTTAAGAAATACTAATCAGCAAGTTCATTAAAAAAACCTCACTATGATATGACACTGTGAGGGGATACTAGGGATTCTTTCATGACCCTCTACCAGTCCCCATTTAATAACATAAATCTCAGTCAGATTTAAAAAGCAGTGTCAAGAGTAATGAAGAGATGTTCTGAGTCAGCTTCTCCTCATTTCCCTTAGAGGCTTTGATCCAGTATTATTAATGTCACTAAAAGTTTGTCTGCTAACATCTAGGAGCACAGCAAAAGGGTCTTACCTGGTGTGGTGGGTTGATCCTGGCTGGATGCCAGGTGTCCACCAAGTCACTCTGTCACTGCCCTCTGCATCTGGACAGGGGAGAGAAAATATATTAAAAGGCTGGTGGGTCAACATAAGGACAGAGAGAGATCATACACCAATTACTGTCACGGGCAAAACAGACTAAATTTGGGAAATCAGTTTAATTTATTACCAATCAAATCAGAGAAGGATAATGAGAAATAAAAACAAATCTTAAAAACACATTCCCATTACCCTTCCCTTCTTCCCAGGCTCAACTTCACTTCTGATTTTCTCTATCTCCTCCCCCTCAAAGTGACTCAGGGGGATGGGGAATGGTGGTTGCAGTCAGTTCATCACACTTTGTTTCTGTTGCTCCTTCCTCCTCAGGGGCAGGACTCATCACACTCTTCCCCTGCTCCAGCGTGAGGTCCCTCCACAGACTTCTCCAATATGAGTCCTTCCCATGGGCTGCAGTTCATGAAGCACTCTAACATTAGTCCTTTCCACAAGGTGCAGTCCTTCAGGAACAGACTGCTTCAGCATTGGTCCCCCACAGGATCACAAGTCCTGCTAGCAAACCTTCTCCAGCATGGGCTCCTCTCTCCATGGGTCCACAAGTCTGGCCAGGAGCCTGCTCCAGTCCAGGTTTCCCATGGGATCCCAGTCTCCTCAACATCTACTTGCTCCAGCATAGGGTCCTCCACAGGTTGCAGATGGATATCTGCTCCACCATGGACCTCCATGGGCTGCAGAGGGACAACCTGCCTCACCATGGTCATCACCATGGTCTGCAGGGGAATCTCTGCTCCTGCTCCTGGGGCACCTCCTCCCCCTCCTTCACTACTGACCTTGGTGTCTGCAGAGTTGTGTCTCTCACATATTCTCACTCCTCTCTTCAGCTGCAGTTGCTACTGTGCAGCAACTTTTCCCATTCTTAACTATGTTATCGCAGAGGTCCTACCACCATTGCTGATGGGCTTGGCCTTAGCCAGTCCATCTTGGAGCTGGCTGGCATTGGCTTTATTGGACATGGGGGAAGCTTCTAGCAGCTCCTCACAGAAATGACCCCTGTAGCCCCCTGCGCTACCAGAACCTTGCCATGCAAACCCAATACACCTGCAAAAAACACACTGGAACAAGAACCATGCTCTATATTGAAAGATTATTTATTGTTACAAAATGTAGCTATTCTTTTTATCCCATAGTTTCCTAATAAATATATTTAAAATTGTCCATAGCTGATGTGTTACTATTTTGTATTTTTTTTTATTTCAAGTAGCGTATTCAGTACTCTGTGTTTACTAAACATCAATATTTGCATAGTCATTCAGAGATATATGCTAATACCATGGCCAATCAAGCCTGGTTAACATTATATATCTATTTAAACCTGACCTTCAACTGTTCTTTCTGATCAAAACCATTTCTTCACTGTTCCTTCAGCTAATGGATTTTAGCGCCATATGTGAAGTGAGGAGTGTGGATCAGCATCTTTTACATTAACTCTCTCCAGAAGACAGGAGAAGGGAAAAATCTGACTAAAAATGCCTGAATGGATTCAGCTGTACAAGCACAACCTATTCATTTGCACAGGAGAGTCTGAATGACAGAGCTAAGTTTAAATGTGGCAAACCGCCAACTTAATTGAAGCTGATAAATATGCATATGAAGGGCAACAGATATCCGGTTTATTATTTGTGGGTTTTGTTCCTGTAAATTCTGTGCAGTGAAAGCTGGCTAAATCTTTACGTTTTAATAGAATGAGTCCTTTTTTCAGACTTCATTTTATTGAACTTCTTTACATTCAATGCAAGTGTTTTGGGTGCTCCTTTATAGGTCTTGCACCTGCTTTATTCTAAGTCCCACGGCCAGATGTGTCAAAACACACTGAGTCTGAGCAGGAAGAGAATTCACTGTAAGATAACTACATCTCCCTTCAGTATATTTGAATCTATGAGTCTGAACTTCTGCAAAGAAATTATTATGAAGTCATGCCTACTTTTCACCTACCTTAATAGAAACATATCAATATGATATGATATAATGTCACCATAAGAAGAGGTGTGCTTTTATTGCATTAGCTTTCACTTAAGTAACTAGAAACTTGTAAGAGAAGTAACTTCATGTGTTCGTGTGGGAACCACTACTCTTTACATTGACTTTAACTCATTTCTCTTTCCTACGTATGTCTCCATACCCTTCCTTCCTGCTGTCCATCCACTGTTTCTATAGAATGATCGGTGGTTTGTGTTGTTAGGCCACTGGATAAGGGAACCTGAGCACAATTCCTGGCCAACAAGTAAATACAGAGGCAAATGGACATGGACAGTTAATGGTTAACTAGTACTGTTGTTTGAAAGAAACCTGTTTTAAATGTGAATTTGTGGCTTTGGAGTCCTCTGTGAAATTCAGAGTCTTTCATTCTGACTACTGCTAAAACCTCTTTTTTCTTACGTGTCCCTTGACATGCAGCACCTTGCATTCATTTTCTCTGTTTAAAGGTCAAAGCACACGCCAAACCTTTCATTCAAAATATATGCCCAAAGGAATTTGCAGTCTTGTGAAACTCTCATGAAAATTTACAGTAGGAATCAAAGACTTTAGAATCAAAGCATACAGAAATCATGTCTATTAACACAGTGATCCCAGAAAATGAAAAATCTGATAAATTACAGAGTTTAAGGACAAAGGGGGCTATTATGATAACCTTTCTGATCTCGTACATTGCATAGACTGTAACTTTTCACCCAATAATTCCTGATCTCTGGATGAGCTATGGGTCTTCTTGTAAAAAGACAAACAACTGCAGTTTAAACTTTAGTGACAGACACTCTGTCTGGACCCTTGTAGTAGTTCTGGCAGTTAATCACATTGATTCTTTCATAGATATGGTTGTTTTCTGGACTGAACTTACCTCTTACCTGCTCTATGGCAGCCTTGGGATGTCAGTATAACTTTGCTCTTTGCTATATCAGATAGCTCTCTGCTATCAGCGTTCTTTCCTCAGTACTACCGTCATCATTTCATGATCACTAAATCTCTTCTTTGATAAATTAAATTGAGACAGATGTCTAGTCCTTCAAAGATTTCCAAAACTTCATGTTTTTTTCCACTTCTGTTCTGAACTCCTTCGACAAGGCTGTTGAAGCACTGGCTTAACCGGTTTACTTGACCCAGTAGTTGGTCTAGTAACTCTGTACCTAACCTCCTCCTTCTATGCCAGCTATTGCTTCAGCCACAACTGGGGAAAGTGCTCACCTGAGAACACAGGACCATCCACCAGTATGACCTATATTCCTGTTTCCTAGGTATATGGACTTACATTTGGATTTAAATGAAAAAAGCACATCAAGGGGCTTTCAGAAATGATTTTTTACACATGATTATTCCTTTCCTGTCAACCAATTTCGCTCACCTGCAAATTTTATTACAGTTTTATGTTTGTTTCCAGTGAAGTACTTGGTTAGTACTGGGCCAAGGAGAGATTCTTCCAGACCTCCTGATTGTCATCCAGACTTAAACAGCTGAAGATGGCCACATTCTCCATCAGCTCCATCAGCTCCTAGGCAAATTAAAGCCTAGGTCATTCACTTTATCCATGAATTTCTGCATTCAGATTTAACAGTTAGGGTGCCATACCAAACACTTCATGCAATTTATGTAGGCTACAGTAATAAACCTTAGACATGAATAAAAAACTACTGTTCAGTCATATGCAAACAACCTTATCAAATAATTATTTGTCTGGTTGTAATAATAGTAAAATTTACCGTCCAAATTATCTGATTATCATGTATCTTTCTCAATAAAAAATTATCCAAAACTGATACAGGCAAACTTCCTTCTGTCTCCCATTACTCTGATACTACACTCACCCTTTCACTTCCTCGCTAGACCATGAACTTGATAAAAGGTTTTCTTCAAGAATTGGAGTGGGGGCAAGACCTCTGTGACCCATGTTCTTACCTCAGTCTTTGAAGTAGTGTGATATTGATGTTTTCTTCATCTTAGCTCTTTAGTCTGCTTTGGCTAATTTTTATAATTTTGAAAAAATCACCTTAACTTGTTCTTTTTCCATTGATTATCCCTAAATCTAGTTTTACCCAGTTTTCAGGTTGCATTCCTTTAATGATCAGTGAATAACCGATCATTTGTGATTTGTATTTAGACCTCTGTTGCCTTTAGTATCGTTCTGTGCTTGTACTTTCAAGGCCTTATGACCTTGTGTTTTGAGAGCCTGCTGCAATCCTCTGCTTTTTTTTCAGTAACCTGCAAGTTGCTCTCACTTAATCCTACTACACTTAGTTCAGTGTAGTAATACATACATCTTTGTCCTAGGGCCATTAATAGCACATTTTACAAAAGCAGCAATGCAGACACTGTGTTCTGGCAACTACTGACCACCAATATCAACCAGTTACAGTAATAATATTGGTATATTTTTCAAAAATGCTTTATGATACGATCCACAGCTGGAGTTCAGTGCTCTTTTTTTTTTCTTTTTGTTTTTAAATCATGTTCAATTATTCTTATGCTTACCTACTCAAATTAGAAAACATAGAAATAAACAAACCAAAACAATCCTTCTGTAAGCAAATTAACTCTCTAGTCAGAAAGCAAGAAAACCTCTTCTGGTATATATAATCTGCCTTTCACAGACGGGCACAACCTTGCTGTGGCAACATCTGGAGTCAGTTGAATCAGATTCTGGTCTGACAGGAAAATCATGTAGCTTTGCTTAGTGTGGCACCATATGCATTACCTAATAAGTTGTCAGCAGATTTTATCAGTTTGAACACTAACCATAGTAAGGTTACCTGGTAAGGTAGCTCCATAACTTTTGGATCAGAGGTGGTTTGTATCTGCCTGGCTCAGGATATGGGGAAAGAATAACAAATGCATGGCCATATTTGTTACAAAAAACACTGAAAAGTGTTTTTAGACACAAAGATTATTTAGACACAAAAGTATTTAGAGCAATGATTTTCATAGGGGAACATAGGCACTGTAAGTTATGTGGAACATTTTTAATAGGTCCATAAAACACCAAGAAGAAAAAAATATTTTGCCAATAACCTTAAAAACCTTCAGAAAGGGGATTGGGCCAAATGATCTCCAGAAGTCCCTTCCAACCTCAACCATTCTATGATTCTGAAAATGTTCTTATGTGTTCAAAACTTTCTTTTAAGGAAAGAATCACTGGTATGGTTTTGTTGGATTCTTTGGGATTTGTGGAGGAGGAAAGATATGGAAGTTAAAAAACAAAACAAACCAAAAAACTGTTTGAAAAGCATTAATCTACAATAAATCACAAAATCTGAAGTAGCTACTCACTTCAGTACTGAACTCAAGTCTGCTGATTTGCTCTAGATTTACATCTACGCAACTCCAAGTAGCATTTTGCTGCAAGAAACTTGCTCAAAGGAATTGACTGTTACAGAATCTTTTAATGAGGTAATTATAAAATAATTGGACACATCTACTATAAAATCACTTTGGAGAGACAAGTTAGATCAAAATGTTACTCATATTTTATGTATTTCTGCATTCCACACAACAGTGGTAGGCTTATTAGTTTCTGAACATAACATCACAACAAATACTGTCATAAATCTGTAGTTTAGGCCAGATGTTTTTGGCATCAGTTCGGTTCCTTAGATGCAGAAGAGTCAACTTTCCAGTTAGTCAATTGCAGACATCACAAGTTGATGACGTAACAGTCACCTTAAATCATTAATCTGAAAATTTTCATTCTTGGTAATAAAATTACTTCAGACTACCTGACAAAACTTTCTTGACATAAAGGTTTATTGCAGGTAATGAAGTAAATTCACTTCTAGATCTTTGTAATTGCTCTAACACTATTTTTCTGTGAAAATAACTAAAGAAAACTTGTGGACTTTTAAAGTTCCTGCCAGCTAATAAAGATATCAGATTGTTTGGTGGGGTCTGTATCAGGCTGCTCAGAAAGCAAAAAAGTTATACAAGGTAGGTTGATACTCTAGATGTTGCACTTGCCCTTATGCAGGCTCAAAATGCATGTATGACAGTAACACTAACAGTCTGAGATTGACTTGTCTATTACAGGCTGGCTTGATCACAGAATAGTGCTTTCATGGCTAAGAGAGAAAGATTTCTTGTGAGTGTAACACGCCAGTGATACTGCAAAACCCACTCCCCGTATAGGTCTACACAGGTCAATGGGTCTCATTCTTTGCCAAAAATGTTACAATCCCCACCAAATTCAATGCAAAGTGAAAATGACAAGGAAATTTACCTTGTATGAGTATGATTGAATTTGGCGTGTTATCTCAGGTAAAAAAAGTCTTGCAGCTATATGTCTAGCAGTAATTTCTAAAATACTGATATTACAACACATATATGTGGTATACATACATTAATTTTAATTGTCCAACAGCACTGAGCAGAGAGCATGACAAACATTCAAACATTATGAATTAAACCTTTATTTCTAGGAAAGCATTAAGGTTTTTCGCTTTTCGTAGGAAAGAAGATCTTTGCTTTGGTCACTATCTATTGATGAAGACCAAAATTAAACAACAGCCTCCTTAAGTTCCTAATAAATTAGTATGAATTTTTAAGGATCTTTAAATGTGTTTGTGAAAAACGAAGTTCATGGGAATTCACACACTTCATCCAAATTTGCTGTTCAGATGATCAAAAATCATTTGCAAAGAAAAAGATGGGTTTGATAGGGAGCTGAAAGGGATTTCCAGAGGCCTTGAATCAATCTCCAAGTCTGTGACAGCTTTGCTGTTTGACTTGCTTGATGCACTTGCAGGGTGGATAAAACCTGTCTGTGCAGAAGCATAGTTGTTAACAGAGAAAAGACATTAAGCTGCCTTTATAGTGAGTGGAGAGAAAAGTCCATTTTTAGGGTGTGATTTATCTGTTCTTTAGATATTTAGTTGACGTTGAGGAGAATTACATCTTGGAAGTGTCTGTTCTTCAATCCTAATTTAAAAGAGACCCTAAAGTTATTAGTTTACATATATATATGTACACTATGGACAGCTACAACTGTTCAGATGAGTCCTGCCACTTATGTATTTGTGCATTAGCTTTTGCATATAAATGGGGAATAATTATCACTTCTTTTTACAATTATTTGCTTTTTAAGTCTGTAGAGACCATATGATCCCAAGATAAGGTATTTTTTCATTTTATATACAAATGAGGTTTCAACTTGGAACAGTTCAACTGCTGCATTAGTATGAACATACGTTTTTAAGAAATAAAACACTAAATGAATTTTAATAAATTATTTTCCTGATTTCAACTGAGGTTTCTGTTTTTGCTGACAGTAACGTAGTTGCTTTAATGGCACGTATATCTGTAAGCTGTCAGAGCATCTCCATGTCAAGATATGATTGAATATATGAAGCTTCATTCAGAAAATTCATAGCCTTAACAATGATGCCATTTTGCCCCAAACCCATCTTAAAACAAAACCCAATAATTTTTAATTATTTCAACCTCCTCTAGAAAGCAGGCACTACACTTTGCTACAAGGTCCTGTTGCTACTGTGAAGCAAGCATGAGCAAATTGATGCTAAGAAAGACAAAGTGCCTGAGTGATTTTGGTCTTTACATAGTTTGTTGAGAATGTGTTTCCTCTTGATTAATACTTTCAGACAGCAGAAGGGTGAGGACGTCAAAGAATTATAGAATGGTTTAGCTCTCCAGTAGCCAGAGAAGTGGATTTGGACATGCAGATCTCCCTGGATTTCAGTAAAGCAAAGGACTTAATTTCTTGTTAGTTTTGATTTTGTAAATTCTGATATTGCTTAGTCATTGGCATTTGAAAAATAATGTTAATGGATAGAAAAGGATTAAAGAAAGCTAGATGTAAATTCTGCTAGGCTTAATTGTTCACAGTTATTTAACCTAATGAGGTACTCTAAGTGTTTTCCAAAAGGTAGATGAGTGTGTAAGTAACATACAAAGAACAGGTAAAAGCTAAGATTTCACCCTGTACAACAACACAACTGAAAATGAGCTACCAGGCTACCATGTGGTGCTGCGAAATCATCTGGCTTGCTGTGAAGAAGGGCTTGACACTGCAAAGTTAAAATCTCTAAGTGACTTTTAGATGAGGGGGCCTAACTGTAGCTGAATAACTTATGTGTTGAACAGGCTGGCTTGGCACTAAAGAAAAATTGCAGAAGGGTATCCTCCCACCAGAAAATATGAGTAACTGCTCTGATGCTTTAGGATGACTACATGAGCAAAGTCATATGCCACACTAAATTTTTTATTTTGCTCTTGAAGGGATGTTTTCATATATGAACAAGTTTTCTTATACCATCTTCTTTATAACAAACATCTCTGTAACATCGCCCAGTGAAAGACCTCAAATGTCAGATGGAAACTGAGAATGAGTAGGAGTGAAAAAAAACCAGCTAATTGCAATTAGGCAAAATATTTGTTCTCATATTTCAGGAAAGATACATTAAAAAACAAAAACAAAAAAATATTATGTTAAATTATTTTCATCATATTTTAATAAGTCAAAATATTTCAACTTGAGTCGTAATTAATTTCATTGGTCTGTATCCAGGGTTCCCACACATATTCAGTAGGTCTGGATATCTGAAGATTCCTACTATGCAATTATATGGACACCAGCAAGAGATGTTTCACAGCTACCAAAACTAAGGAAGTAATAATTTATTTATTTATTAATTCTGTTGTTTACTCACGTATCCTGTGAAAACTCCACCTCTCCATTGACTGAGTCACACTGAAACACAACATCTGAGACCTTTTAACTAAAGTAACACCATTTTACCCCCCAAAACCGTCCAAAACATTGAGCTGAAAAAAAAATATTTTTAAGACAAAATTAGATATTTATTTCTCAATTCATTTTTATGTTTTAAATTATATCTTTTATTTTTGGTTTAAATATCTACAAAACAAAAAACTAATATAAATGTCACAAAGCCATTAATTTTTAATTGCAGGTATGAAAAGCTTCACCTTTTCCAAACTTCTTTCCTTTATCTGAAAGTACTTGGCCAATTTGAGCTACCTTTAAAAATAATTTCCTCTCTTCTCTGCAACAAGCTTTGTTTCTCTGAAGCTGCAACATGTTTTACAGATATTCATTTAAAAACTTTTAGAGACCTACAAATTGCCACCATGTAAATACCAGAAATAAATTAAATCATAGTCCCTTCTCGACATATTCATCAATATTTATTTGTTAATTTATATCCCAACTGAATTTCTGTCCTAATTGTAAGCAAGAAAATAATGAGCTGCTTTTATCAGGCCAGTGTGTCATGATAACTGAACTGTTTTGAAGATTTGCACTTTTCATAAGCTTTCTAGCACTTGTCTCATACTTCACCTGGACTGCACTGAGCTGATACATATAGCTGTTTTATTACCTGCTAAGTATTTTGATTACAGATTCTAATCTTTAAAATAAAGCAATTTCTCCTGATACCTTCTAGGCACAGTTTCCTAGCAACAAGGCTTCCCCTTATTTCCCTTGATTCTGAATACAGAATAATTTATGGATGCTTAAGCCTTTTTGGTTTATTTCAAGTATTCTGACTTTTTCTCAGGAATGGCTTTATTTTCTTAAAACGCTATAAATCAGCACAAGATCACAAATAGGCAATTCTAAACATCTTTCGTTAAGAAAAACAACACCTTAACACACTTGCAATCTGATTTTAATTAATTTGGGCCACACACATATTAAACTTTTATTCTCTGTATATAGTGCTGGCAGAGTTAGATAGGAAATGGCGAAAGGAAAGTTCCTGTCTTAAAGCTTAAGAGGAGTTTGTAGTTGGTAGTGACTTTCTCAAATTTAAATTTCCTTCTCTTTTGAAATACAGGAAACTGCTTCCTTTAATTCATTAAAGGTTTTGTGGTGTAAGACACCCTAAAATTACAAACCTTTATTCATAAGTCTTAATCACTATTTGTCCTCAAAGATTTGGTTGAAGATTTGACTTCTTTGCTCTTTAAGGCAAAGTCTTACATGCAAAGGTCACAAGCTGTTTTCTTCCTGTGCCGTGGTCTTCACAGAGCCATGTGAAGCCACACAATGCTGAGCACTGTCCAGCTCATTACGTTACTATGGTCCTTCCTGCTCCTGGCACTTAATAGTAACTCATTCAGTAATTCTTACCCATTTATCAGCTTAAGTGTATAACAAATTTGAATTTTATTTATCTGATCATCTTGAGGACACCAAATATCATTATATTCACAATGTGAAATCTTTCTATTGTCCTACAGGTGTATTTAACACACAGCAATCTTGCCAGCCATCTCAGTCCAAAGGCAGCTTCCCAATGACTTTGTTGCTTAATGCTCACACTTATAGGGAGGTGCAGAAAGAGTGCGACTGCCAGTCTACCACAACCTTTTCTTTAAGTTCCCTCAAGTATCACTCTTTCTAGATCATTGTATTTTTTTCTTCAGATGATCCAATCAAATCAAATCAAACTGATGAAACCAATAATGTTCTACCTAGTCATGGATATAGTCTCCTGCTATTTTCTATGTATCCATTTAAGATTTATTACATGTACTTAAGACTTCTTATGGATGAGCTAAAGAAGGTCCTGTAACATCTTTGGCTGACACTCATGTCCAAGTCACGGTAATTAGTTTGCCATATGAGCATAAAAGCATCACACTTCTGATAAGATTTTACATTGGGCATGTAACATTCTCATCAGTTTTAGTCAGCTGCATGAACACCCAAGGATATCTACATTAGTCTGATGCCTTAGCAAAATACAGAGGGACTTTGACTAGATTATCCTCCAGTCTTATCTTACATAGACAGGACAGGCAATTTAAATAGGTGTTCCATTATTCCTCTTGTAAACATAATCCATACTTGTTCTTTAGTTAGAAAGTCTTCTATGTTGGTCAAAATTTAGAGATGGCAGAGGTCTCAAAGATCTTAAGACACTGTTAGGCTGTTAGGTAGAGGAAAGGTCCTTCAGCTACTAAACCTTTTCAATGTCCAGGATCACAGGAAAGACAAAGATACTAGAATCGAGGTTTCATTAGTCCCAGTGCTGAGAGAAATACTGGTTATTATTAGAAATCATCAGAGACTATGCTCTTGTCTCAGGTCATTTTCCAGACTCGCAAAGTATTTTGGCAAGTTCATGGTATTCCAAGAGGGGTTTTACTATTTCTCAGTTTTTTCACCACACCCACTTTTTTTTTTTAGTTACTAGATGATAACTTCCATGATGCATGATGTTCCTTGCCTAGATCTTTTTCTATATCCTCTCTGGCTCACATCATATTCTGCAAAACTTGGCAAGCTATATCTCAGTATTAGGCAAACTAACGCTTTTTTTCTACTGAAGTGAACTTTCAGAAGATACTTGATAATCTGGTAGCCTTCCTACAAGAGTGTGCTGAAGAAGAATCTGGTGTGTTAAAGCAGGGTTGTCTGAGCCAATTTTCTGTCATCAACACTTTAATTATTGCAATGACTTCTTATTTTGTGTTGCAATACTTCTCTTCTACACTTTTGTCTATTGCTATGGCCTTAGAGTTCTGTGTTGCTCACATAATCCTCACGATGCCAGGTTTATTTTGTGGAACATGTTTCTCCAGGAGTTTGTCTTCAGCATCTTCAAAGAAGTAAGAACCAGAGTACCCTTTCTGATTTGTGCCATCTGAACAGAAGCTGACTGACAGTTTCTGTTTATATATATATATATTTTTTTTGTGGGCCTCCAGTTTGTCTATATTAAAATGAACTCTAAGGATATTTACAGTGAACTTATTACTTGAAAGTTTTATTTCAGTGCTGTCTGTTGGTAAATTATGACTGGTTCTGTGTCAACCTTTTTAAAGAAAAGACTTTCTATCACACCTTGATAGTTCCTTGTTGAAATGATGAGGCAGGCAGTCTGACTGTAAATCCACTGACCGATCCCTCATGAAAAGTCTATTACCTCATTCTTTATACTTGAACAAAGTATATATTACTGTGAAATCACAAGAGTCACCATCCCCCACTTTCTGTTTTGTCACACTAAAACATCTGGGAGCAACTAAAGCATTGTGACCAACCAATAAGATCAAAGTATCAACTTCAGTCATTTTTTTTAAAAAGTGAGATGTCTTTCAGAGCATAACCACTCATTCTTCCTCTATGTTACTGAGTTTCTTAACTTGCTAGTCTTTATGGCTGCTAATACAGCATAATTTGGTTTTAATAGACACTGGACATCAATCTGAGTGTTTTCAAACCTCTGTAGAGAGAATTTTGAGTGTGAACATACTGCACTTACTTACCTGAGGAGGGCCCCATTGTCTGACCAGTTTTGATCCACTTGGTGCCCAGTCATCTTTTCAGGTATGTGCCATTCAGATACAAAAGCATCATTTTCTCCAGGTTTAGTTGTCAGTCTGGTACCTTTATGTTTAGGTTTCACCATTTTTTGGTGATACTGGGACCAGTGTAATTTATACAGTGGTCAGGATCAGGTTAGGGAAGTATATGAAAATAGGCAATCTACAGAAGTTCTTGTCAGGGCACCTGAGGGAACAGGGCAAGGCCTGACCAGCATAACCTGACCAGCATGGCCTGTCCCACTGCCCCAGAGAGGGAGCAGAGCAGCTGGGGACAGTCAAGGTAGCCCCAGCCCCCAGAATCACCTGGGGATTGGGATAGGGGATAGGTCAAGGCCAGGGCTTGGGTCAGGGGGCCCGTGGCTGGGCAGAGTAGGGTTGTGGGAGCTGGAGAGCAGCCCTGCTGTGGGGCAGCAATGGGGTCCTGGGCTGTGGGCAGGTTCAGGGGACAGGGCTGGTAAGGCCACCGGTGCCCTTCAGACGCTGACAGCTCTCTGTTTTGTGGAACTTCTGGCAGTCAGTGCGCTGGGGGCACCTGAGCTGGAGACTGCAGCTGGTTCACTGACTTTAATAGGCACAAACGGACCCATTCTCCACACGTTCCTCTAATCCATTTTTCAAACAGAGCTTGACAGCATTTTTAGCTCTTTAATGCCTGCTGGCAGTAGTTTCTACCTCATTTTCAGCATATGTGACTGCTGCCGTTCAAAGATGATCATCTGCCTCACGTCTCATCCTGCCCCAGGTGGAATCTGGGGGTCCCCCTGGTCCATGGGCTGCCCACAGACACTATGAACCTCCTCCTGCCCTTGGTGCCATAGTACAGGAACGTGCTCCTCACTCCATGCCAGTTCAGCAGACAGAGGTGGGGGGGTTGTTTGTCAGAGGTGACCGGTTTTAGCAACAGATTTATTTATTTAAGCCTTGGGTGTTGATCCCCAATTATGTCCTGCTTATGACAGCCCTTTCTGGAGGTATCAGAAAGAAGATGAATTAATTAAAAGTTGCTTAAAGCCTTTTTTAAAGTTACCTAATCTCTTCAACAAAGCTGTGACCTGCATTTTGAAAGCTCCTCAACTTTACATTTATTAATATTATAACCACTTGAAAGTGGCTCTTATAAAACGAGAAAGAATGTGTTTCTGCTGCTAAATTTGGTAGCGCGTTGCCTAACTATATTCTAACCATATTCTACAGTGTAATTATGCTTTGCTGCTCCTGTTTCCTGTTCTTTTCAGCCAGAGATTCTTTTCTTCAGTGGTAATCTTTGAATAATGAACAACAATAATATCTGTGGAAGAATCCTAGTCTACATAGTAGAGTGCAGGTTAGGTTTGTTTCCATTTATATACCCTTATAATGATTCATATTATTTCAGATTTAAGTGGGTGTAAAAAAGTACCCATGGGAAAAATATGTGAAAAAAGTTTTTTCTTTACTTTCTTAATTGTTGAATGAAATTTCAAGCTTTGTTTATGAAGTCTCCTAAATGCGTAATCTGTTCTCCTTTCTTGAAAGCTGGAAGATATTTAAGGTTTAACGACATAATAAAATGTTTGATAGAATACTTCTGTCTGTTAAATGTATTATCTTTTGTTATAATAAAATTTAATAGAACAGAGGAGAATCTTTCTTTCAGACATTTTACATTTATGGAAAATGATTGTTATGATCTTAATATTGGTGATTAGTGATGTAGCCTGTGATTTAATGAGAGCAGAGCTATCAGTGAGGTTTAATGATGTTGTGAGATGACTGAACCACAGCTATTTGTTAAAGACATGTTCACACAACTATAATTTCTATCATATAGCATATGATTAGAAAATGAAAAGTATGATAAAAATCAATAAGAAGAGACAAAAGTAAAATATGTTATATACATCCTCCTAGAATTATGAAGAGTTAAATCCTGGATTAATAAAAATTTTGCTATGAAATTCAAGGGATCATACTCTTTCCTGCTAAGATTAAATGTAGGATCACAAAGGTACCATTTTGGCTCATCATTTAATAGGAGACTCCTACTACTGTATTTTCCAGCCACACCAAGGTATCATTGCACTTCTGAAAGAATGGAAAATGACCTAAAAACATGGTGGCTATGTAGGATTAAGGGCCTTAGAAAGCACAGGCAGAGCAGGTTTTGGCCAGAAAGCCTGAGCCAGAAGTGAACAGCAGATCGTGATGTTGGAGCTGTGATGGATGATTCCTAGGATTTGGACTGGAGGTAAAAAAATTGCTGTACTTTAAGAAAGGAAAGGCATATAAAGAATAGTGGATTCCATCTGCTTTTTCCTTCAGGGGACTATTTTTCCTCTTCCTTGTGGAGTAGAAGCTGCTGAAATCTCTTACTCTGCTGGAAAGCAAGAAGATCTGCAGTGCAGGAGAAAGTAAGAGCAGGAGACACATTGAGATCTTGCTCCCTCCCACTGGTGTCCCCTGTGTTGTGCCTGCATTCCCTTGGATTAATCTGTTTCATTGATTTTTACGTCTGCCAGAAAATAATTTGGAAATTTCATTACACAGAGAAGAACTTTAAAAAACTCCCATTGAAAGCTACAATCTCCCTACAGTTACAGCAGGGTAAGAGGGTTTGAAGAGTGTCTTACCATAGAAGAAATACCTAATCATTGAGATATCATATAATCTTGTGTGTGGGAATCCACAAAGTGTGGGTAAGGTTCTTAGTTCCTTTCAGTGAAGCTTCTTTTCAACTTGGAGCAATTTAATGTTGCGAATGAGTGGAAAGAGAGAAATGCAATCGCAAGTCTAAAATACATTGATTAGAGAACTCATCTAGAAAAGGGAGGGAAGCCTAGATATCAGTCTGTTGTCTGCTGAATACTTAATATAAAATGAAAATAAGAGAGCAAAGGCAAGATTCCCCTCTTTCTTCCTCCTCAAAGGTGTCCAAAACACTAAATTGCAGTAACTTTTGTGCTTATCCTCTTTTGTGTCTGCTGAATATTTAGATATTTCGTGCAAAGTAGAAAGATTTCCAACAGCAGCAACTGAATGTATTTATTTGCACCCTATCCTGATATACCCAACAGTCCAGTGACAAAAAGACGTGAAAAGAGATGAGAGACCCGGATAAAAAAAAACCTTTCAAGCAAAGGAACCACCTGAATTTAAGATGTCCTTAACCTCTGTAGTGCCCTAGATATAGAGCAATTGGCAGATGGGCATGTTCACAAACACATTTTCAACAGAGCCAGAGCTCTCAGACTTGCTCTGAGAGCACCAAGCATATGAGGCCCTGCGGGCAAGGATCTGATGATTCTGAAGAGAGACAGGCCTTTACCTTCTTCCAGGGTCAGATGGCATTTTAACAAAGCAAGAGAGATCAGGAGGATTACATTTATTTATCCAGGTGAGATCCAGGCTGCTTGCATTCTGCTCAGTTTGGGACTTCATTTGAAGCACTTGTTTAGGTAAGAGTAAAAAATTTTCTAAATATCCTAAGCTGTTATCTTAGCTACCTAAAATTATTAAATTCAATGGCTTCATTCTGGAGTATTTTATAGTCCATCACAGTGATTACATATAGGTTTTAGCTCTAGGTGGTTCATAGTCATGAGATTCAGTTCACTTTCAGAAAGCTTTCTTTGGGAAGGGAAAAAGATTAAAAAATAAATTCCAAGAAATTGAGTAATGGAAGACAGATTTTTCCCTTCCTGGCTGAACCACTAATTCCTAGGCCACTGAATCAGGCTCCATTTTCTGCCATATTCTCCAATCTGGATGCTCACATACTGCTTTTAGGTGTAATCTATCACCTTACTGCTTTGGGAGTTAACTCCCTGGACACTATCCAGAAATTCTAGATAATGGCCACCATATGTACAATGCAGATGTGGTCTGCTGCCTGTTTGCTTTATGGTTTTTTTGCAGAACACATCATATAGGTGAGGTCTGGACCTGCCAGAGTTGGTGGTTCCGGTACTGGCCCTATCATTCTCATATTTTATATTGCACAGTGGACTGGCTTCAACAAGAGGGGTAAAATATGCATCCTTCCTCAGAACACAACGTAGACTGGTTGTTCATGCAGTCTTCTGTGAATTATACAGGAGTTGCAGTCCATCCAGGAATGAAGACATCAATCATAGAATCATAGAATGGTTACAGTTGGAAGTCATCTAAAGATCTAGTTCGAGCTCCATTGCCATGGGCAGGGACATTTCCCACTATACCAGGTTGCTCAAAGCCCCATCCAGCCTGGCCTTGAACATATCCAGGGATGGGGCACCCACAGCTTCTCTGAACAACCTGTTCCAGTGTCTCACCACCCTCAGAGTAAAGAATTTCTTCCTAGTATCTAATCTATATCTCTCCTCTTTCAGTTTAAATCCGTTACTCCTCATCCTTTCACTATGTTCCCTGCAAAGAGTCCCTCCTCATCTTTCCTTGTAGGACCCCTTTAGGTATTGAGTAGTTCTAGAAGTGCACATCCCAGATATGGGTGACAGCAGCATGACTTCTGAGTTAGGCCCTCAAAAGCAGTAGAACAGGCTTCCACTAGATTCTAATAAGAATAAGGCAGAAAATATGAATGTAAGTCCTTAGAAAGGCAAATCTTGTCATCCTAGGAACAGAATCATAGGCACTCATGGAGCTGTCAGATCAAAGAGCGAAGCCCCCAAATGAGTTGAACAGGCAGAGTTAGATAAATGACGGGTAGAATTGAGGGGAAAGTTTTTATTTCACTCTGTCAGTCATAAACACTTGTCAGCTGAAGCTCATATTCATGAGGAGACAACTCACTATCTTCAGTGTTAACCGGGAGCAAGGGAGATGTGAGTTCCAGTTCATCTGCTAGCTCCTGTTACTGTACTGGATTCCAAGCTGGCTAATCAGTGCCACATTCAGTCAGTGCTTTTCCTACACCACAGAATGCTAGACCTCTATACTAAAGATAATGTGAAAAGTGTTTTCCCTTCATCATAATTACTTCCCTTCCTTTATCCCCAAATATGTTATAGCTTCCTATAGGGTATCTGCTGTGACGCTTAGAAATTGTCAGAAGATCATAAGGGAGAAGAGACAATTGAACCTCGTAGCCTAGATCCAGGATAAAAATGCATATTAATTAACAAACCAACAAGGTGTTAGCTATACCTGCATGGGTCCCAGTTCAGTGCTTATAGACTGAAAATGCCAGAAAGATCAAGTTCCTCTAGCTATATGACAAGAGAAATACTTTTTGTTTGTTGTTGTTGTTAGTTTTGCAGAGGGTTTAACTGAGCTGTGACAGTCTTCATAGATATTTCCAACATGCTGTGAAAGATATTAATGTAAAATAGTGCAATGTTCATAGAGTCTGATGGTCCCAGGATTAGGTATCAACTCAATGACTGCTTGGGGAATCTTGAATTTGGGCACAGGTATGGAAATTTTGAAATCCAACTTAGGACACCTAAGCTCCATTTTGCATGTGAGCTTGTGCAGCTGAGATGAAAATGCTCCATCAAGACAGAAATTTGGGGATGCAATGAAGAGTGCTGTTTATGCAGTCATTGTTGGAAATATTATTTCATGTCACTGATATGACTGTGGTCAGATCATTGCATTCCAAATATGTGCCTCACAAGAAGTAAAAGAGAACAGGATTACTGCAACAGTCAAGCACCCCCACAAAATAAATCCAGGAGACCACAACATTTCATATCAGTTTACTAGAAAGGGCTAGTGGGATGTCAGGACCTGAACAAGTTTTAGGGCAGAGATAATGAATCAGCCTTGTAGTGAGAGAAGCTGGACAACTGAACAATAAATCTAAAATGCAGGGTCTATTACAATAGGTTTGGTAGCTGGGGACATTTATTTTGGAAGATTGCATGCTCAGCTAAAGCAGATAAACTCCAAGGAACAGAATTGAAATTGAACAAACTAATTGAGCTCTGATTGTTTCCTCATCTGAATAAAGCAGAAAAGCCAGGACTGAATATTTTGAGAATTCCCAGTTCTCCAGGCAGAATAAAATTTGCAGAGATATCAGAAAGACAAACCAGTGAGTTTTCTGAGCAAATGGTTTTTTTTTAATCACTGTGCAGTTCCAAAAGGAAAGCAAAAAATTTTCAGAGACTAGAAAACAGATGTGAAGAATGAAGGTGCAATGCTGAAGAGAGATCTGTAATTTCTCTTTCATTGTTACCTCTGGAAAGCTGGAGATAACTTTGTATTGTATAGACTATTCTCAGAAAAACAGTAATTAGTAGTTGCCTATCTGAACAGGGAGATGGAGGTACTTTGTTTGAAAAGATCTGTGAATGATTGCCTTATCTCCTCCATTATCAGAATGTGTTAGAATTTAGAGAATTTAGCTGCATATTTCAGATGATTGATGTTTCACTGCGTAGTAAGTACACGGGAATATAGACTTAAAACACTAAGATTTAACTACTATACTGTGGGGAATGGTAGTAGTTTAAATTCCAGTGGTAACCAGAGGACATTCCAACAGATGCTTAGTGTCTGTAATTAGTGTGGGAAGCAGACTCTAAGCAAGAGTCTTTAAAGTTTAAGTCTCACAATGGAAATATAAAGACTTGATTTGAGAGAGAAAAAAATGTATTACACAGAAGGTCTTACATGACAGGTTTTTTGTTGTTAATTGTAATTCTGTCTTGGTTTCCACTGTTCACAATGGGATTTTTGGTACCATAGTTTTACCCGAGGCAGATCTACATGTTTCAATAAAGCCTTGATTTCCTAAGGTGTGATTGCCTATAGTGTGCTCTTGACAAAGAAGCATCATGTGGTGCCTGCAAATGTATATTACGGTTCTTTTCATGTGCTTCAGACCTCTTGTATAGCGTACCTCAGAAGAGACAGTGGCCATCATTTTATCTGAATGTGGTCTTCAGAACACCAAAAACACTTTCACAGGTGCCTCTGATAGCAGCCTAAACATTATCATTAAATAGCTATGGCTAATTATGATTAATTTAGTATTGCTCTCAAACGCTATGGAATTTGAAAACCCTCCACTTATAGCAGACACCATAGGGGTCTCAAATCATTTTCCTTTAATATTTTTTTTTATTCTTCAAGGAAATATCTTGATAGGAGAGTTTGTTTGTTTCAGTTGCATTCCCATCTTTAGTTGGCTGGTAAAGGCTTATTGTCAGGGAGCAACTCATTGTCAGGGAGCAATTCCTGATCTGTTCCACCTACCAAATTCCCTGGCTCTGCAAGGCTCCATGTCCTTGCTAGTGACCTTGCTGTCTTCCTGCTGGACATCATTTGAAATACTAGATTTTTTTATTTTTTTTTAACAGAGTATTCAGGGTTATTTTATGAACCATGGTATGCAGATCTGCAGTAGAACATAATTGCTTGGTCATAAATCCTGTTGTTCAGTCACCTATGGTTCAAGAGGACTTAATTAAATGCTATTAGCTTAGTACTTTATAAGGATGGACACATTATATTCATTTAATCTGTTCTGAAAAAAACCCCTAGTTTCTATTTACCACTTTTTAACCTTCAGTTTCAAACAGCTTGTCATGGATTTTGACCACATTGCAGAGCTTTCGTTTTGGAGGTCCATTGCAGCAGCTTCTATTTTCTCTATTGGTGTTTTAGCAGTATCATTTGAAAGCCCTTACACATTACTCAAGCCCAGTGTGGAAGACATCACATTTTCTTAAGAAAAAAGTTTTGATCCATCTAAGTATTTCAGTTTAAATAGAGCTCAGAGTGAAGAGCAGCAAAAACATATAAAATAAATAAAAGGTTTATACGAGAAAGGGATAAAGAGGAGAATGGAAGTGTGCTGAGTCAATATCCAGTACTTCACTTTCTGTCATTCTGCCTCCACAGATCTTCGTCATTGCTGTGTGGCTTTGCTGCCCTTTCTGAAGTCTATCCACAGAACTCTCCACCATCTGCCACTAACCTTCCTTCCCTGAGGGCCAGATTCTCAGCTGATGCAAACAAGTGCAACCCCAATGATTCCTCTACATGTGACCTGATTTTGATTCAGACTTTGCCTCAGGGTTACTTTGTCTACTGTCATCACTCCTGTTGTCAGACCCGACACAGGCTGAGTCTCTCCCAGAGGCTTGGCAAGGAGTGACCTTGGCATCCTTGGAGAGTTCTATTAACTTCAAACCAGGTCACCCTGTAAGACCTGGTTGCAGTTCTGGGACTTAAGCTGAAAGCTTTTCAAGAAAAATACTTAATGTCTTTATGTTCTGAAACTCCATCTACAGGAACTTCAAGGTGAAATGGAGGTTACAGTCACACAGCAATGCTCATTGCTTGATTATTTCACATTTCTGTAATGTTACCCTTTTTCATGGCTGCCACTTCCAGAAAATATGTATTATCCTAATATCTGAGAAATGTTCAAGACAGTGGCTACAGAATTTTAACTCAATCTTCAAATGTATTTTTATTTTTCAAGCAATGTATTTTCTCAGCCGAAATTCACCTTTTGATAACAGTTTATCATAAACTAATGGACCCATTGTTACATCTATTTTTAACAAAATTATAGGTTTTACAGTGACATTTGGATTAATGGATACATCTACTAAAGTCTGACTTTTTGACATTGTTTTGCAAATACTACTCTCTATAAATAGCATTTTTGAATGTCTGTAAAGAGGAACTAAAATCTTAAAAGTGTCTAAAATTCTCTCTGTTTCCTCTCTCTTTCATCCCCTTCCTCTACCGTTAGGCTTTCCCTTCCCCATCTTGTGTTAAATTCTCCAAGCTGTGGTGGGAAAAAAATCCTCTTCCACAGGTCTCCTATTTATTTGTAGGTGTCTGACTCAATCTATAAAGGTCTTCCCTTCCCCCTAGAGGGGGGAAAAATGATACAACAGATGGTTCTCTCTCTTTTTTGACTACTTATTTGGTGAGATCTGCATTTTCTTTTTGGAACTCCTTTCTGATGAGTTAGAAAAAAAATCCTTAACTCTGCAGTATGTTTTACTTTCTGAAGTGGGTTTTTTCTGACAGTCCCAGCTGTAGCACTCATACCACTTTTCTCCTCACTCAGTTTTTAAAAGAGATAATTTTTTTTTTATGAAATCAGCTTGGCAGCAGTGCTTAATCACTTTTTCTTCATTTGCTGGCCATTTTTCAATACCTGTCTTTTACTACAGTTTGGTGAAGGCACGCACAGAACCCTTTTTTAGTTGACAGGCAGCAGAACTAACAGAAATACATCAGTAGGCAGGAAAAATTCTAATACTAGCTCTCATTAACAAGAAAACAAGAGGCAAAGTAATCACAGGAAACATGAATACAGACAAAGCAAGTTGGACTATAAAAAACATGGCAGTACATAGCAATTACCTACAGTCCCACAACCTTGTAAACTAATAGGCATTTGCTTAGTTCTGTTTGCAATAAGCCTTAGTATTTAGCAAAAATAGTCATTTTTATACCTTATTTCCATGCTTCAGTAACCATTATTATTGTATCTGCATACTGCCATATAACTGAAAATATAAAGTTGATGCAGACTGGGAACAAAGAAGGGCAGGAAAGGGGGCTTGGTGGCATTTCTTCAAATGAGCACTGAAACATACAGTACAGTGTTTAAAACCCTTTCTTTCAAGCATGTAGGAAAACAGATAATACATTGAAACCTATTCTGGGAGAAAGCCTGAAACTTCAAAGTTAACACAGCAACATCTTTTGAGAAAAACCGACCATACAGAATGAGTTTATATTGGCTTTTTACTTTGTATTATGGGATTTTCTTTTGATCTCATACCACAAGACCTAAAGACAGATTTATTCTATGATCAAACTGGATCCTAAATCCATTGACTAGTGAAGAGTTTGCAGGGCTGCTCCCAATTCCAAGTAAACCCTAATCTCTTGAGAATAACAAAAAAGAATTAATTTTCTGTATTTTTATCAGGGAATAAATCTTGCAAATTATCCTAGAAAGATTGCCTTCTGGGTGTTCTGAGAGATCATTCCTCATGCAGACTATTTAGCATATTTTCGCCTTTGGTATGCCCTGCCTTGTGTGCTTTCTGTTCAGCTCCAACAGTTACCTGGGGATCAACTGAATATGCAAGAAACACCTTCATCTGTTTATAGTTTTTCTATTTGATTTTGCTCAATGAAAAGACTATTGACAAGTCACCTTTTTTGCAGAGAGATTTTTGTAAAGTTTTGAAAACAATCTTCTTTCTGGCAAAAGAATAATAACCTGTGAAAGAGCAGCAGCAACATTTTTGCTAAGGCATAAATTTTTCCTTTGCACTGTCAATGAAAGGTTTCAAAGACCAAATTTTCTTAGACACATGGATTCTGGTGAGGATAGCTATAGAAAAGTTTCTGCCTTCCAAGGCAGACTCTCTGATCACTTCTGGAGAGAGGTCAGAATGAGAATTTGAAACAAAAATAAACATTTTTACGCCATTCATTTTTTCCAGAAAAACTGCTTTTTTTTTTCCTCATTCTGAATTTGAAAAAATATATTTTATAATCTCAGAAACTGGCACAAAATGGAGCTGTCATCTTTCAGTAATTTCTAACAGTAGCGCAATTTACTAGGTAATAATGGAGTTTAAGCTGCATACCACAAACTGAGAGCATTAGGTTAGCTTCTCCAAAAGAAAATCATGCTGTTGCAAATTGTCATGGGAACATTCAATAGTGTCTTCAGAGAAAGCCTAAGGGGTGCCTTACTAGTGCAAGGTTTGTAAATGACACAACAGGAGGAGGCTGTTAGGGAAAAAAACAACCATAGTCAAAGGTAATTTATTTGTAACCAGACTTCAGGCTTCAAGGAAATGACTAAAAATTCTGTTCTATGTAGGAGGTTTTAACATCTTTAATTCTGTTTAAAAAAATATTACTGCTATTACAATCCAATATCTTAATATGGAAAAGAAAAAAATACGTAGCAATTATAGCAAGAAGGGCAAAACCCCAAATTTTTTATTTTCTGCTAATTCATAAAATTCATAGTGTAAGTTGGGGAAGTAGTTTAGAGAAGCAATAAGCTGATCCAGAGATGTGTTCCTGAGCTCTTATTGCTCTAAAAGTCTCCTTGTCCTTCAATTTCTTCTGTAATATGTTTCAGGCACAAGAGATCATCTTTCTTGCAGAGGTGATCTTCAGGGACTGCTTTTCAGCATGTTTTTGTTTTTCATCTAAGAACAGTCAGACACTATGTACATTAACAATAAAGGATCATCAACAGGACATTACATAGTTTTTGACATTAATCTGTGTGCGAGGTGCAGAAATTGCAAATCTTACAAACTACCACAAAGTTTTTGGTAAAGTGGATGTTACTTCTTTCCTCCAATTTTAATCCTAGAAAATCTATTAATAAGATTCCTGGGATTTTCAATGAGAAAAAAAATGGATATTTTGATTTTTTTTTATTTTAGTAACTGCTTAAATTGGTGAAACATTGCTGTGTATCCCACCCACCCCATCTGTCTTCTTTTATTACCGTCCTTTGTTCAGCTTTTCTACTTCTACTCTCTTTCACTTTGAAATCTTACCCTTCAAATTGTAAAGTAAGTTTTCTTACCTATCTGTTACCATACTGGCTTTAGATCGAGTGCCTATCTTTTCATTGAGGGGAAGTTCCTACCTGGAACAACTACACATATAAAGGAAACAGGGAATGTATCATTTAAACTTGGAATGCTTCCATCACAAAATCAAACCTGGGATTTCAGGCTCATTTGTTAAAAGCTAATCACCTTACCACAGACAGTATGCCTAATTTTTGTCCAGCTTGCTATATATGCCTTTTTTTTAAAAATCAAAGGTCCCTGAATATGTTATTTATATTATCCTGCAAATTCTTTTTGCTTTATTTACTTTGGATTTAAATTTTCTTTTCAGGCACTAAGATGCACCACAGTACAGAAAAATGCCTTGTTAAAGCCATGCAAAAGTTTATTGACAACAGTCAAGTCAGGATCACTGTTTTTGTCAGCTTGATTTGGCAGGACAGCTGCATTTTTATGTATTTTTATAAGATGAAATCCACTCAATATCAAATATAACTTAGAGACAGATGAGTAGCTCCACCAAAATATCCCTCACAACTCTAAGCCTCTGTACAGACACGTGTGGGGAAACAATTCATTTCTATCTGCTCTGATCATCTTTGTGTGTTCTCACAATACAGAGGTGAGCAATCTGTAAGGTCAGGGAGGATTTCTGATTATACCAAGGAGCTGCAGAGACCTGAGAATAAGAATAAACAAAACAGTGTCTGAGGCAGTGTTTTACAGGTAGAAATATGTGGCAGTCATCCAATAACTCAGACATTGTCTTTCTTCAGTTGCAGACTGTATGGTGCACGGAAACCAATCCAGTACTTCTCAGTGAGAACTGGACACAAATACCTGTAGTCTGTTACTAAAATTACCATGCTACAAACCTTCCCCAAGTGCTTACATTTGTGTTTCTGCAATGTCCTCTCTGGAGAAAGTCAGCTTCAGTTCCTACTCTTAAGGGAGTTATTCTTGTCACATGAATGCTTAGGCTTCACTAACTTGTGTACTGACTATTGAAAGGCAATTGCAGGCAGTGCAAAACAAACCTCTGATTAACACAGTTGTTACAATAGGAGCCAAGATTGCATTCTGGGAACTTTTCTTTTTCAGTTTTGTTCACTTTTGGACTGTATCCCTAGAAGAAACAATTACCATTTCCAGTATGTGCAGATGATACCTATATTTAACACTTCTGTTGAACTGTTATACTGAAATCCCCACTCGCACCAACTGCTTACGTAAGACAAATTATTGGATGTTAGTTCCAAGATAATAGGTCCTTTAAACAGATTAAAGAAATGGCATCTAATTTTACTAAATAAAGACTCTGCAAAGCAATGTTCATTAACACTGCTAATGTAAATCTCTGCTAACTGATTTTTCCATGCACAATCACATCTGTAATATGCTTCACAGAAAAACTGAGGTTCAAAAGAAACTGATGAAAATTTTAAAAAGCCAAATCTTTGTAAGAAGTTTTCCTAAGAAAATTTCGTTTGCCCTCCTTTACAGAAATAGAAACCCAAAATTTTAGCCCCAGTTAGCAAGAAGGTTGTCAATCCAGTTTACCTGACAATTTCTCAATTTTGGGTGTGGAAAGAAGAAAATTTAGCAGAGTATTGAAGTACATTGATTTATTTCATGAGAAATATTATATAGACGTCTCAGTAGAATATTATTGGTATCATTTAGAAACACTGGACTAACGGGTTACATCTAATTAGACTGGACTAGCACTGTGCTTCCAAAGAGAATTTCCTGCTCTTTTCTGGGTTCTGGTTCATATCACAGAGTGCTCTTGGAGATCATGAACTGTATCCTCTTAGATGAAACTAAACTGAAAGAAGAGCTCCAGAAGGATGGCTAATGTACTCCATCAGATCACTCAGTCACTCAATCCATGACAACACAGTAGATTTAGCCTAAAGTAAAGAAAAAAAAACCAACATAAAATGTAGTCCAGAATCTGAGCACCAATTGTTTTCTCTACAGACGACCCATTCCAACTGATCTGCATTACTTAGAATAGAATAATAGAATCATTTAGGTTGAAAAAGACCATTAAAATCATTGACTCCAACCAGAAATCGAAAACTGCCAAGTCCACCACTAAACCATGCCCCTAAGCGCCACATCTATCCATCTTTTAAATACCTCCAGGGATGGTGACTCAACCACTACCCTGGGCAGCCTCTTCCAAGGCTTGGCAAACTTTCCAGTGATAGAATTTTTCCTAATAATCCAATTTGAACCTCCCCTGGTACAACTTGAGGTCATTTCCTGTTGTTTTATCACTTGTTACTTGGGAGAAGAGACCAATGCCCACCTTGCTACAATCTCCTTTCAGGTAGTTATAGAGAGAGATATGGTCTCCCTTGAGCTTCTTTTTATCCAGGCTAAACAACCCCAGCTCCCTCGGCTGCTCCTCATAGGATTTGTTCTCTGGAGCCCTCACCAGCTTTGTTGCCCTTCTCTTGTGCTCCAAGACCTCAATGTCTTTCTTGCAGCGAGCAGCCCAAAACTGAACACAGTATTTGACATGGGGCCTCACCAGTGCTAAGTACAGGGGGACGATCACTTCCCTAGTCCTGCTGGCCACACTATTTCTGATACAAGGCAGGATTCTATTGGCCTTCTTGGCCACCTACACACACAGCTGGTGCATATTCCACTGGCAGTCAACTAACACTTGCTAATACAGGCACAGCCATAAAGGACCTCCTGGAGTAGCAAGTCCAATCCCCTTCATGGGAGCCTTAAGGCACTTAGTACATTGCTTTATATTTACATAGGGTACATTTTAATACATGCCTCAGTATCGTACAAGCTTTTTCCTTCATCATGCATGATGTCACAATTAAATTCATTAAGAAATTAATAAACAGGAAAGCCAATTTTAAGCACAAATTAAAAATAAATGTTTGACTGATCCAAGTGACCCTAAAGCGGTAAGACTTCTGCATATCCTGAGCATTACTGAGGTGAGCGCTCTTTGTGCACAGCCAAAAGTGGATTTTGTACTATAAAATGTGTAGTGTTGTACAGGGACATTTTTATAGTAGAGTCATTTTGATTGTTTCTTTTAGACAAATTATTGCAATTTTTTATGCTTGATCTGGTAAAATTTAGTAATTACAGTACGAAATAAATGCAAAAAAAAAAGGAAATACATTTACAACTATATATACACTTCCCCACTGATGGCCCACAGCTGAAACATGTTGTTCGCCTCAGAAATAATGAAGAAAATCACCCTCAATATTTTATACCTGAGGCTGATTTTATTTTCAACTTTTGAACTCCATTTTCATTTCTACCTCTGAGGAAAAACTTGCCTGGTAGCAATGTAAGGTAAAACGGGAATGACAGCTTGAAACAAGCGAGGATTGCCACTTTTCATCAGCAGTCTGCTAAGTACCCAGCTAGAAAACGTTAACAGCTAGAAAGTGATCCTTGGATAAGTGTTTTGGTTTGCTTCATCAAGAACACACATACAAGATTTGTATTAGGAAGCATTCAGTGAGTTCGATTTTTTAATGTGTTTTATTTGTTTGAGTTAAGGTGATAGCCACGGACTCAGTGTATATCATAAGAAATCTTATATATCTCTTCTGTCTTCGGAGTCATTTTTTCTGGTGAACTGCTCACGCCCCAGACATTTTTACAAAGGAGGAAAGTTTCTAGATGAAACCTCAACTGAACTGTTCTCCTTAGGGTTCAGTAAATGCCTTCCCAGATTTTTTTCCATCCAGAAGAAACCTCATTCCCTTGGAGCTTATTGCATAGTCTGCTTGCAAATGTTTTTTCCTTAATGTACTGTCCAAGAGCTTTTTCTGCAGGTATATATTTTAACCCAAGTAACTCTTCATTAACCTTAATGAGAGATACATGGATGATTTTCCTGGACAACTCATTGAGAAAGAATTTTCATATTTTTAAGGGATGTAGAAAAAAACATTGTGGCCTTACACTACGAAGAGAAAAATGTCAGCTATAAGCATGCATGATACAGTGAGAGAAAAAAAAAACAAACCCAACCACAATACCAAGAACTGAAAAAAACCAAAACCCCAAACAAATAAAAAAAAATGATAAGGAGACTTTTGTCAGGAGGCAGATGTAATTAGATTCATTGGAGGGCCACCTGCCTGAGTAATTGTCTTAGTAAGGGGAGAATTCTCTCTTGTAAATTCAGTAATTTCTGATTTAAAAATGACCTGCCTAACATAAGGTTTGGGGCCTATAAAATCACTGAATTTCACTGAATTTCACTGAATTTTTTGGAGTTGGAAGGGACCATAGAGATAATCTAGTCCAACTCCCCTGCCGAAGCAGGATTGCCCAGAGCTAGAGCATGTAGCTCAGTCAAATGAAAACTTTTGTGTTTTGAGGTTCTACAAAGAAATATCATTGCTTGGTTATTCATACTTCTTGCAAAACCGATACCTTCATGTGATTCAAACATTTATGCTCTTCATATGACTCAGAAGAATCTCTTGTCCTCATCGATAAAAAATACGTTTTTCCACCAGATATATTTTGATGACATGCAACAGAAACTTCCCTCCCATCATTGTCCTTAATCTCAGCAATGCTAAAACCCAAAATACAGACCTTGCTAATGCATCACAGAAGACGTGAAACCTAGTAAATACTACAGAGTGCATGTAGCATACTGTTTGAAGAAGCAGATTTTTTTTTAAAAAAAGAAAAGCAGCTTGATTTTTCCTCTTAGTTTCATTTGAATAATCAAGCTCTAAATTGGAACACTTAAATCGAAGTCAAGGAACTTGGAGTGTGATGGAGGAAGCAGTAATCAGTTTGAAAAGATGTTGAATCTCTGATGAGCGTTGAATGTGTCAGATTAAGTTATGTCCTAGAAAGGGAGGTTCCCTGAACAACTGCTAGTCACTTTAAATTATTCTGCATTTCAAACAGGAAATCATCCAATTAGACTAACAGCTGCAGAGATTGGAATAAGCCTTGCATATTAGAAAATTAAAGAAAATGCAGCTGAGTACTACGTAAAGCAGCTAAGGTAAGTCATTTTCCCCTCTCCTTTTCTCCAATAAAACTTAATTTCAAGGACTTTTAGGATAAGGCATTGACTGAAAATTTGCTACATGCGATTAAAACAGGAAAAATCATTTACCATCCATTGTGCCATATAATTTTAGCTGACACTTCATATGGATGTTTTAGTTGTCCTAAACTATCCATTATTTCTTTCAAGGTGGGTGGAGACTTTTGGATTTCTTCTTTTCCTGATTCAGTTCCTATACCATCACTATTAATTAAAAAAGTTTTAATGAAGATGAACAACAGTATTATATTGGAAATACTGTCTAGCTAAGAGTCATATACATTTGAAACTTCCTGTTGAAGATAGTGTAAAAGTGTGAAAAATGTTTGAGGAAATATAGTTGAGGTCCAGAGAAGTAGTAACTCAGAAAAAGGTGGAAATGAAATCTTATGTAATGAAAAAAACAACCTCAACAACAAACAGAATTCTGATGACATAGAAAGACAAAAGAAAATAAGATTGCAAATACACTGTGCTATTTATACAATGTCCTATTAAAACACCTGGAGCATTCAACTGTATCTGAGAAAGGAACTAAAATCAATTTACTTTTACCTAGACATCCTCTATGTAGTTTCAGGTTCAGAATATGTAAATCAGCCAATAAGGCAAAATTATGATTACCATTTAATAACTCGACTAATATCAGATAACAATGTCTAAAATGACAAAGCAGATGGAGTGATGAAGTGTCAACCACAAATGAAATTATGAAGTTATTTCTATTTTATTTTTATGAGGAAATGTGGTTTAATCCAAGAAAATTATTCACGCAGTAAAGCTCTTAGACACCTACAGATGCCCTCCTAGCGCTTTTGACAGTGTACATCCCATAATTGGCTTTCCAGAGACATGCTGCATTTATGAAGAGTTTCTTCCTTAAAGAACCTCAGATTAGATAAGGATTTTGATTTTTTTAACTTACCAGACATTAAACATCAGGGCACATTCCCATGCTACATACACAATTCCTCCTACAGGCTTTGCTCCTAAGTGTTTTGCCTGGGGTTTCTGTCCTTTTAATACACACATGACATCTCGTAACTTAACACAAGAGTTCATTGAAATCACAACTGAATCTCTAGCAGGCAGTGATACAGCCTTTAAACGCCATAATTCCTCTCAGCTAACTGTAAAAAGCTGCTTTCCCCTGATGCCTTTCAAATGAGCCTCAAACCATAATTAGGAAAAAGTCCAATAATTTTCCTTAATATGTAATTTCAAATTGCTTCGTTAGAGAATCTTTAATTAGTGTTCAAGCTTTTAAAGTCTTGATAGGATCAAAGACAGATTCATCAGGAAGAATATATAGAGGAAAGTGACTAATTTATGGTACCAGTACATATTCACCTCACATCAAGATTTAGCCAGCTCTGGAAAGATTAGATCTGAATTGCCACTGAAAGGATTTTTTTTTTTTTAGTTAAAATGTATAATTTCAGTATGAAAAAAGAAGAAAATTCAGGAGACACTCTCTTACTTGCTGATAGATAAAGGATTCACAGATGAAGCTGCCTCTAAGGAGTGAATTTTTGTAGTCCTAAAGATATAATCACTCCAAAAAAAAAAAAAAAGTCTGTAAGACAGAAATGTGTGGGAAAAGTATCATTTAACTTTAAAAAAGTATTAAAGAGGATGTAAAAATGGTTGATGGAATCAAAAGTTTAAATATGTTCAAATGAAAGTTTTCAATAGAAACCCTGTTGCTTTTAGGTTACACAGAAGACGCTTCTCCTTGAGAAAATTAAAATTCGCATAGAAATGTTAGGTTTAAAATTCATCAGTGTGGTAGAGTAATTATGTAATGTAGTGGGACCAAAGAGAGCACTGTGTTAATTCAGACTAAAAAAATGCATGGAAATCACTCTGACCATTGCTGAAATGCAAAAGTATGTGTTAAAAAGGGAATGCCCTTCATATTACAAAACTGCACAATTATTGTAGTCATATGGTCCCAGACCAAATACACCAATGTGGGGTGCCAGAACCTAAACGGTTGATGTGATCGCTGCATGTATTAATTCTGTTATTACTGGTGACCAAGGAAATTACATTTCTCATGTTGAAGAGCTTGTTGGAAAACTGCAGGATTCAAAGGAATGCAACAAAGCTTGTTAAAGGGTTGAACAAAGACTTAGAATGAAAAACCTGAGGACCTCAACTGATTAGGTCAACAAGAACACATATGAGTAATTAGATCACAATCTATAGGGAAGAGATACATAATTGTGGAGTTTTCAGTCTCACAGAAAGTGTTGGAAGAAACACTAAATGTGAAAGCTGAACATGGACAAATTTAGATTAAAGCTCAAGGATATTACTACAGTGAACAATTCAGTAATTTGATTGGAATACATGTACAAATGTTCATTCTCTGAAATCATCATAAATAATCCACAAGGCTTTAGGCAACTGTGCATTTTAAGGAACTAGTAAGTATTCTTAAGTAGTTCCCAAAAGTTATTCACATTTTTCACTTTAGTTTCTATTTACCAGTTGACTAAGCCCATAATTACATGTAGGCTTGTGAAACTAGCTCCTGGTATGCACCAGAGAATATGTTATTGGTTTCCACACAAGAGTAATCAAATGATGATCACATGCAGTAATTACCATTAATTTTTAGGCTTGAATTAGTTTATCAGTACCTCTTAAAAAAAAATGAGAACTAACCTAGAATTTACTCACTTGTAATGCTATATTTTAAAGGTTAGAAAACTCTCACTAATAATTTGGAGAAATTATTTTACTGTTAATATTGAAACAAAAAAGACCTTCAGTATCTTTCTGTTTAAAGTCCCTGTGTTTTTACTGTGCATTTTTTGTCTGGTTTGGGTTTTTAAAAAATATTTATTTATTTAAAGTCATATTTTCTGGAAATGCTTGACCATTTATCTCATTCTCTTTGTTCTGCTTTGGCTTTTTTCAGCTGACATCAGACAGTACCTCATCTTCCCTTTTATTAGTCACAAGACCACTCTCAAGACCAGCAAGATCATTTACTTCCTGCTTGTCCTGGATTCAGAAAAAAGGTAACAATGCGTTGACTTCCTTTTCCTCTCTTGTACATTTGACCCTTTTTAAAGAGATTTAAACCCAGCCATTTTAACATTCTAACTAAGGAAATCTTCCCACCAGGTTTCAGAACTACCAGCTAAATTTTTTGTGTACACATCAGCAATTCTAGCTTATTACAAATGATTCTGAAATTGATGTATAAGCAAATAAGATTTTTTTTCTTCAAGTCCTTATTGCCAAAGATACTATTTTACTGACATCTTAATTTTCTGCTCCCTTTTTCTATACGTTAACATATTTTTTAATAAAAACTATATGAGAAAATTACATAAGTAAGATGGAACCAATGCAATTTATTCTTTACATTG